>BOPN01003028.1:45000-47500 GCA_017312705.2 Penaeus japonicus | reverse complement strand
GGCACATCCACCTTTATGGCCCGCCAACGAAAACATGGGGGGACAATAACATTAATTTCTTCGCGGGGAAGTTTTAGGAGAAGTTGTAGCGTAGGGCAAGGAGGACGATTCGGCAGCTTCAGAAAGGCAGCGGAGAGATCTGAGGATCGCGTCTTTTAAAAGGGAGATTCTAAGCTGGGGGAGGAAGGGGGGGAGGAAGGGTAGGGGAGGAGAAGGAGGAAAGGAGGGGAGGGGAAGGGGGAGGAAGGAGGGGAGGGGAAGGAGGAGGGAAGGGAGGGGAGGGGAGGGGAAGAGAGTAGGGAAGGAAAGGGAAGGGGGAGGTAGTGTCGTTATTGATTTTACTAATGTCATATATATATATATATATATATATATATATATATATATATATATATATATATATATATATATATATATATATATATTTATATATATATATTTATACATACATATATATATATATATATATATATATATATATATATATATATATATGTATAAATACATACATATATATATATATATATATATATATATATATATATATATATATATATATATATATATATATATATATATATATGTATGTATGTATTGCTGTGAATTACTATCATCTGTTTTACTACTATAATTTTCCTCATGATGCCGTATTTCTTCTATAAATATAGATTCATAAAATTAGATACATACGTGTTCTTACACATATCTTATCTTCACTTTTAAGGAAAAATACGCTTCTCACGGCGAGACACGTGTAAACCAGGCAATAGAAAGACTTTTACGTGTTTTATTATGGTGATTCGGCCATTTATTTTGCTCTCAGTTCTATAGAACGAAAGTGTTCGATCCGTCTACAGAATCTCATCTAAATTTTCCCCGTTTACTTTCAGCAGGTTCCCCTGACTTGATTCATATGCAAATCAACCATTCAAACATTTTCGCTGCCGAGATTTTCCTGTTTTCCTTCGTTATAGTCGATCGGACTTGCATTGTTTGTTAGCAGAAAACACCTCCAGCATTTTAGCTCAGATGACTCCAGACAAAGGGTTCTGCAAATGCGTTTGTGGTTAGTATGCCAAGAGCTCACAAAAGAACTCTCACAAACTGCTCGAGAGAAATTTCCGTATCACTTGGGCAAGCCTGTCCGAAATCATTGGATTAAACTTTTTTTTTTTTTTGGGGGGGGGGGGGGGGGTAAACAAAGTCAAAAGTCATCCATTACCTTTTTGACAATTCACGCACTGGCTGAATGTCCTTTTTTCGGGTCCTGTTTTTTAGAAATGGTAAAGAGAAAACATAGCATAGATTAGGACGTCAATCCACTTCTATTTTTTTCTCTCTTTTGAATTAAGGTTAACCTGGCATCACATAGGTAATATGAGGTAACAAAACCTAATCATATAATTCCTTGGTCGAGATAATTAAATGTGGAGGATTTTACCGTAGAGTTATTAATTCGTGTCTTACTGATCATCTCGTTTCTGGGAGCTTATAAAATCGGAGTAGAGTATCAAGTTCTTCCCAACGCCGTACCCCTGCCTTCTTGCCCACCACCCTCTCGCCCTTTTTAAACCCCCCCACCCCCACCCCCACCCAACCCACCCACCCGCGCACAGTCTCCATCCATTTTCAACCTTTCATGAAGGAGCCAATAACACAGACGCCACCGAAGAACATGGATCACACAAGAATGAAGTGCTAGGTTTATTTTCTGTTCTTGATTAAGATGGTGTTCTTATTTTGGTCTTATTTGCGTTCTATGTTCTTGATTAAGATGGCGTTCTTATTTTTGTCTTATTTGCGTTCTATGTTGCATAACCTTAGACTTTAGTCAATAATTTTTCAAAATACATTATGACAATTTTATTCATATCAGAAATTCCACCGTCTCTGTGTTTGTTTGCACTTTCCTCTGTTTATCCTTCTCTCCGTCCTTCCTCTCCCTGTACGTCGAGGAAGTTCGTACCGAGTCTTGCAATGCCGTATTGGTGTGCCGCCCTTCTTCATCCCAATATTTGCTAAAGCGATCAATGGCTCTCGATGTTCAAGCTTTTGCGGTCCTAGGAAGTGAAAGACGCCGCGAAGGATGCATGTAAAGGCTTTTCAATATTTGGAGTGTCTAAGTTAGATGAACGGGCGCAGGTAAGTTCTTCTGTGTATTTTTGATGGCCAAAGGGGTCCTGTGTTTATGTTTCTCTGTTGCCTCTGTACGCTATTTTTTCCGCTATGTTTTATTTTTCTTTTCTTTAGTTTTATTTTTCATATCATGGAAGATTGGAAAACAGTAATTGACTGCAACAGAGAAACTTACATACAAACAAATCCACATACACCACACCAACATCCACCCCTGTAACGCCCATCTTCGCACACACACACACACAGACACACACACACACACACATATATATATTATATATATATATATATATATATATATATATATATATATATATATAGATAGATAGATAGATAGATAGATAGATAGATAGATAGATAG
>BOPN01003028.1:40000-42500 GCA_017312705.2 Penaeus japonicus | reverse complement strand
ATAACGTCATACATTTACCTCTGCAATATTGAAACAAGGAAGGAAAAAAAAAGTACAGACCGGGGGAAGAGAATGATAATCTATTTTGAGTTTATATGTTGTGCAAGTGCAATGTTTTCTGAAAAAGTGAAAATGGTGGAGCAGATCCACGGTTGGAGTAACACTAGATTTGTTTTTGTGCGTTTTAGATGTAAATTCCGTGTTTCTTCGACCGTAGCTTTACTTTGCCATTCGCAAATGCACGAAATTTGTGCAGCTGCCAGCGATCAAGTACGGTAGACTATATCTAAACCCTGAAATAATGCGCGTGAAAGCTCTCTGCCTTCATCAAAAATCTTTGTTGAAATCAGTACTGACGTATAGAAATATATGAGTTCAGGATATCCGTTCATTTTGGGAAAAAAAGGGTTTCCTGATAGATACATAGGAGAGTGGAGTTGTAAAGGACATGATATGTATAATCTGTAGTAAATCTAGTACAGCATTATAAAAAAAATAGTATTTGAAACAGCGATAATGGAAAATAAATCAGTTATTGTAAAGATATAATCATTCCCCCTGCCTCGGGCTACCAATGCTCTCCCAATACTCCAGATAATGACATTATTTTCGGAATGTAGAACCCCCCCCCCCCCACCAAAAAAAAAAAATAATAATAATAAAAAATCCTTAATATCAATCACATATGATATAAACATTTGAGTATAAAGTAATCAAGACGGATAATACGGGAGACGAGAACCAGAAGACACGTATCTATCCAGTGTACATATAGAGGAGTTGACGTTTGGTGATATGAGAATATATTCATTTCCTTATCTTTTTCTTATAATTATTACTTAAATTCCGTCTCAGTCAGCTTCTCGCCTCTGCCTCAAACGCACAAAATTGTCTCAATGATTTTGGCGAGCTTTCAAATTGAAAATGGCCAAACGACGGGAATTGGCATCTGGAGTTACCACCAGATACAGCTATGATGGGAATACTATCATGAGAATGATTATAAAGATTTGATATGATAATTCATGATGATGATGATGAAGGAAAAAATCACGACGATAATGGCGATGATGATAAAAAATAGCATTGGTCATAATGATAATGATAGAGATGACGATAGTGATGATGATAGTAGCAATAAGTAGACAGCAATAAATACGATATTCGTAAATTCACCAAGGACACTTTCAAAATGATTATGATGATTGGGACGATGATGGTGATAGTAATGATTATAATGATAATGATGATGATAATAATGAAAATAAAAATGATAATACGAATGCTGATGATAATGATAAAAATGAGAATAAAAATGATACAGATAATGATAATAATTACTATGATAAAAACATCATTAATGATAATAAATATAATGATGAGAAAAAAAATAATGTAACTAACAATAAATATAACAATGGTGATGATGATAATTGTAATGATAACAATTTCACCAATCATGATAATGATGATGATAGTAATAGTACTGGTAAAATGATAATGATATTGATAACAATAAAAATGGTAATATATATTTTTATCATAGCGATGATAAAAATGATAAGGATGATATTGATAATGACAACAATAATAACAATAACGATGTCACTGATAATCATATTGATAATAGTAATTTCATAATATTATTTTCAATAATAATCATTATATGCACACAACACACATCAGTATCATATCATCACACCAATTCATACCAAAATATACTTTAAGAAAAATCGCTTTATATAAAAGTGAGTACAGGTAGAAAATGCAAGTATATCGAATCACCTACAAAAAGAGAGTAAACACATATCGTTTTCCCTTAACGATTATAATATTAAAAGCTACAGGCTAAGTAGGGAGAGTACATCTTATGGTCGCCTTAAGCACGCCATTATAGGATCTGAGAACGTGGAGAGTCCCCGGAGCTGACCTGTAATCATGGTAATGTTGCCATCAATTCCCTCTCACGGCGTTATGATCCTCTGCATCGCCACCACCGCGTGCGTTGATCATCACACATCCCTCTCTCGCTCTCTGATGCTGGTCTGATCATCACATCTTGAAGGGAGGAATGGAGAAAGAGAGAGAAAGAGAGAGAAAGAGAGAGAGAGGGGGGAGGGAGGTAGAGGGAGAGAGAAAGAGAGAGATAGATAGAAAGAGAGAGAGAGAGTGAGTGAGTCATAGAAGCTGAAAGTAAGGAAGAATTTTTATTTTAAGGAGCTATAGAGATAGAAGATGGAATTTATAAAATAATCATAATAACGACGGAAAACAATTAAAAAAAAAAAAACAAAAAAAAAAAAACATGGGAAATAAGTGAAAGAAAGAGAGAGAAAGCCGAACAAGACCTTTTTCCCGACTTTCCCAAGGGCAGCGCCAGTGGTCAGCTTGTAATAATTTTTCACAGGGCCATCAGCTGATAGAATCTTAATTTCCCTTGCATTTCCCTGGCCATCAAGCCACGGATGTTAGAGGCCAGTGAGTGATGGAGAACTGCGAA
>BOPN01003028.1:32500-35000 GCA_017312705.2 Penaeus japonicus | reverse complement strand
CCACGTGCATGACCCACTAACGCTTAGACGATTACCCCTTCCCCTTATCTCCATGGCAACCGCGACACTTCCTACGTCGGCTAAGACCACTATGCATGATCCACAAATGTGTGCATGATCCATCAACCACCTAAGTTCAGATGAATTATGTGACGTACCACAACTTATCACTGTATTCATGACACAGTTGCTGGCCGTATTACCTGCAATCAGTCGCACGAAGGAGAGAAAATTAACCGGCATGATCCACAAATATGTGCATGACCTACCAACCATCTGACTTCATCAGCTGAATGACCTTTCGCACCATGATTAATTTCTATATTCGTGACTCAGTCATGACTAGCTACCAGCTACATTACCTACTGCTGACTGCATGAAGGAGAGAAAACCAGCCTGCATGGTCCACAAACGCGTGCATGACCAATTACCCATCTAATCCCTACTAGAACTCATCACATCCTCCTTCACTTATTCCTGACCCCTAGGTGCCATCTGCATGATCTACCAGATACTACATGACCAACCAGCGAATACATGACCTACCAGCGACTGCATGACCTACCAGCGACTGCATGACCTACCAGCGACTGCATGACCTACCAGCAACTGCATGACCTACCAGCGAATGCATGACCTACCAGCGACTGCATGACCTACCAGCGACTGCATGAAGGAAAGAAGACGGCCGGCATGCATCGCTGCTTTTCTCTTCTCTTCCGAGACGTCCTCCCGGCGCCGTTGACAGAGAGATGTTTACGAGACAAGAAGAAGAAAGAAAAAAGAAGAAAAAAAAAAAAGTTGACGGCATCGATGGTGTTTTATGTGCGGGCGAGGAGGAGGGCGAGAGGGAGGGGGAGGAGGAGGGGAAGGGGGAGGGGAAAAGAGAAGGAGGGGAGGGGCTCTAGGGAGGGTCGCTGTTGTTAAAGCTCCCCTCGTCTCTTCTTCACTTCTTTTGAGTTTTATATATCTATAGATATTCTTTCTCCCTTCTGTTTATTTTTTTTCTTTCTTTTTTATTTTTATTTACCTTTCTTCTTGTTTTTCCTTAATTTCTTTTCCTATCTGTTCCTTCTTCTAGTCTTCTTCTTTGTCATATATTTATATTCTTTTCTTTATTAAATATCTTTCCTCTTTGGTTTATTCTTTAGATTTTTACTTTTCTTAAGTCCATTTTCTTCATCACTTCGTTTCTCTATCTGCCTCTCTCTCTCTCTCTCTCTCTCTCTCTCTCTCTCTCTCTCTCTCTCTCTCTCTCTCTCTCTCTCTCTCTCTCTCTCTCTCTCTCTCTCTCTCTCTCTCTCTCTCTTTCTCCATCATCACTCATATCATATCTATCTTCCTAATTGTCTGCATACCAACTCATCAGTCAACCAGTCTGTCAATCAAATATCTACCCACCCCTCTATCCATCAATCTCAACTTCCACTCATTCTTTTCCATCCTTTTTCTCTCATATCTCTTCCTGCTCCGCCTCCTTCTCCCTCTCTCCCCTCCACCACCCCCTACCCCATTACCCCTTCCTCCCCACACCTATCTCATCCACCCGGTGTGTGAGATGACACCAGACGGCGATAAAATAGGAGGGAAGGGTCTAGATAGGGTGAACAGAGGGGTAGGGTTAAGGGAGAGGGGCTGGGGTTAAGGGAGGGGGGCTGGGGTTAAGGGAGAGGGGCTGGGGTTAAGGGAGAGGGGAGTGGGGAGGGAGATGGTCAAAGGAGGGAGAAGGTCGGGATGAAGGGGGTAAGGTGATAGGGAGTGGGGTAGGGAGGGGGAAGGGGGAGAGGGGAAAGGGAAGAGATAGAGGCCAGATGTTGAGGGGAAGAAAGGGAGGGGGAGGGGGGAGGGGGAGAAGGGGAAGGAGGAAAGGAAGAGAGTAGGCCCAGACGCTGAGAAGGATAAAAGCAGAAGAGAAGAAGGAGTGTGGTGGACAGGGATGGAGGGGTGTTGCGGTAGGGGAGGGAATAACGGAAAGAAAAGGAAGAAGGTGGAGGGAGTTTTGAGTCGATATTGGGATGGTTGAGGGAGCTGTAGGAAAGGTAGGGATCAGAAGGGAAAGCACGAAGTAAGAATAGCCAGTAGGGAACAAAGAAATGTGGGAAATCGTAGACACGAAGAAAGAGAAGAGAAGAAAATTGGAAGACAAGGTGTTTTGAGGAGATGAAAGGAAGAGAAACAAGAAAATAGAAAAAAAAGACCGAAGTCCGACCGAAGTCAACAGATTCCAGTCTTGGACGCAAAGGAAAGTGAAAGATTCGGGGAAGGAAAATTCAAAGAAAGAAATGGAATAGCAGAGGTGAGGTACAGGTCTGGAACAGGTGAAACATCAAATCAGACATGTGAAGAAAAGAAACACGAAGAAAGCAAATGATATAAAACGAGAAGAGTAATCAAGAAAAAAAAAGCATGTGACAGAAAGGATGAAAAATGCGAAGGTTGACCGAAAAAAATGATAAAACTAATCAAAAAGGGTTGAAGAAACGGTAATAGAAATGAAAAA
>BOPN01003028.1:5000-15000 GCA_017312705.2 Penaeus japonicus | reverse complement strand
AGGGGAATGATGTACATTGAACCTTTCGATTAAATGTAAATAGAGATGCAAATAGAGCGATAATGGAAAATAATTTCATATTTGATCAAGAGCATAGGGAAGAGGGTCCGAGATGAATACAGAATCATAACTAACAACTAAATGTATAAGGGGTCAATATACGGGAGTGTATTTTAGAGAATGGTAAATACGTATTTAGGGTGAAAACGTAGTGTATTACGTAATGGTTCATGATTAAGCATATGGTAATCTAGCAAGATTTCGTTGGGTGTTAAAAGGTAAAAAATAATCTCGGAAGGAAAATGACTCATTCAAAAAAAATTATATTCAAATTACAGCTAGAAAGTTATTCGTGAAAAAAAGTTGTTTATACAAATTATCATTATCTTAAAGATTGTAGTAATTTTAATGACAATGACAGAATTAACCATACAAACGATGCTACCATACAAATTAAGAGAAAAAGCAAGCCACCAAAACAGTTAATCAAATACTTCATTATGGTGTCTTTATCAAGAAAATACACTGAAATCTTCCAGAAGTTAGTCAAGAAAAAGATGAAGAATTCGCGACAAAAAAAAATAACAATAGTAAATAATCTTTGATGAAATCAGGCTCAGCTTTAATGGTCAAAGGGATAAAGATGTTAGAAATGAAGAAAAGGGATAATATGAAAGAGAGGAAGGAGACGTGGGTGGGCCTTGGGGGGGGGGGGTAAAGATGCTAGATATGAAGAAAAAAGATGATATGAAAGAGAGGAAGGAGACGTGGGGGGTGGGGTTTGGGGGGGTTATGGGGGGGTAAAGGATTTCCTGGGTAAAAGGAGGGGTAATGGCATCTGAAGGAAAGAGTTTCCAGTTGAACATTAAGTTTGGAGCAGAATCTGTAATGAACTTTTGCTTCAGGATGCTATCTGAAACGAGTTTTGGGAACTGGGTGTGCCTGTGTGTAAGAGAGATAGAAAGAGAGAATGAAGGCAAGAGAGAAAGAGAGCGATGGAGAGAGAGAGAGAGAGAGAGAGAGAGAGAGAGAGAGAGAGAGAGAGAGAGAGAGAGAGAGAGAGAGCACACACACATACACACTCAAGCACCTACACTCACCCACCAGAAACCACAAGCAGAAAAGCAAACAAGTGAACAAGTATGAATGTGGCACGGCAGACAGGGTTATAAATTTGATAGCATCGGCCTGATTATATGACTGAATGGAGACACAAACTTGTCTAGATGGAGGAAGACACCGACAATCGGGCTGGAGGAGGGGGATGGGGGGAGGGGGTTGAAGGAGTGGGGATGAGGAGAGATTGCTTTTATCGGAATGGATTGCTTGCAGTTACGATATCAACAAGCACGAACTTTTGTCGTTAAGGAGAAAGAGAATTAGACAATACAGCTCCATGTGAATGAAACAAGCCGAAGTGACTTCTTCAGAACCTCGCCCCTCTCACTCTCTTTCCTCTGCTCCTTCTACAACAAAATAAAAATGTCCCCAGCTAGTCATATAATTCTTTTCACACGTTGATTGTGGAACTATATATCTAAAGCTGGATAGATCCATTCATCTAAGCATCTAAAATTACACCCAAGCTGTTAAATGAAAGGATTTAAGATTACCATCTAAACTTAGCACGAACTTGAACCCCACCGTAGCGTGAACAAGATAGCTAGCTTAGAAATTGTTCTCCTCATTCTAGTTGTCGAAATCCCCTGTTTTGGTTAAAGTGCTCATTAAACAGGTAATTGTCATCCTCAGCTTAGCTAGCGTGATCTCCAACTAAGTAGAAAAAAGTAGATGGATGAGATAATGGCCAAGCGCACGCCCGCCCCGACACTTCCTCCTTGCAAGACGGTCCCTTGCAACAACAAAGGATCTGCAGAAGGGCGCCATTACTCGGGCTAAATCACATTGTTTATAGCTCAGCTGTTCGCCTCAGCCGCACGGGCTTATCCTCCATCTACTTCTTATTATTGACAGATACAGCATCACGGCGCCTTCGTCTCGAGATGAAACTGGCCGTTGCACCTTAGAAGGCCCTAGGAAGGGGAGGGGGGGGGGAGAGAGTGGGCAAAAGGAAAGGACTGGAACGCGGAGGATAATAGTCCCTCGGACACCCGGCGCTAAGGGTGATTATTTCCCCTTTCTCCCGAGCGGCGTCGCGAGGGGACGGGGAGGGGAACCGCAGATGCGATATCGCGGGGGTCTTAAGCGTCTGGAGATTTATCTCGGGGGGAAAAGCAGCATCACACAGCATCTTCCGAGCGGCAGAATCTCCACTCGGACGTTCCCTCTCCCCAAACGTTGATTTCAGGGGCCACATCAGCGGGAAGAGAGGTCATTTGAGCAGCCCTAATGGTGGTGCCACACAATCTTCCCAGTGCATCATGGGGTCGGATGTGTGATGGGGGTTAGGGAGGTGGGGGGAGGGCGGGCAGGACCAGGGGGAATGGGGGATGGTAGAAAGAGAATGGAGGGTACAACATGAGGGTGGAAGGTAGCGAAGGAGAGCAAATGAGTTTCGTAACCATGTACGCTGCTCATATGCATATGTGCGTGTGTGTGTGAGAGACGAAATTGACGTTCTGTGTGCATGTACATCACGTACACACACACACATACACACAGACACACGTATTGTCTTTTTTTATTATTGCAGATTCGATTCCAACTCGTGTCATTCTCTTTTACGTATTCATCGCCAGCTTGAAAAGGAAAATATAACGGTGGCCGAACTTTGAGACTGGCACAACCTATCATTACTGTAGAAATGAGAGAACCAGTCAATCACAGTCATAGCAACGTCCATCAAGACCACTTTGCATGATTTTGCATTGTGTGACTAGGAATAGCATTTGACTACCAAGATTTGTAGTTCATTCTACAACACTGTGCGATAGAATGACAAGGACAGGGAGAGGGGGAGGGGTGTAGAGGGAGAGGGAAAGGGAAAGGGAGAGGAAGAAAGAGATAAAAGTAGAGAGAGAGAGAAAGATAAAAAGTAGAGAGAGAGAGAAAGATAAAAAGTAGAGAGAGAGAAAAAGATAAAAAATAGAGAGATAGATAGATAGATAGATAGATAGACAGATAGACAGAGAGATAGATAGATAGAGAGAGAGAGAGACACCCGGGGAAGAGGGATAGTAATTGGGACACGGAAAGGAGGCGTATTTATTGGAAAGAGAAAAGGAGGAGGAGTGGAGAAGGAAAGAAAGGAGTATAAGGACAAGAATAGGGAGATGAATAGGGAGAAAGACAGAGGAGGAAAAAGGGTGAAAGAAACAGTTAGAGGGAGAGGGAGAGGAGGGGGATATAATGATAAAGGGAAGAAGAGAAAGGGAGAGAGAAAAAAGAGATTTTTCAGTTAGCGGCAAAGCGACCCTCCGTGACTGGGGTATAAAAGGAAGTTTTATGATAGTGGCAAGTGCAAGCTAGCCATTATGTGATCTCCTCACCGCGGCGACACTGGCTGCTGCCTCCCCCCGCCCCCCCCCCCCCCTCTCTCTCTCTCTCTCTCTCTCTCTCTCTCTCTCTCTCTCTCTCTCTCTCTCTCTCTCTCTCTCTCTCTCTCTCTCTCTCTCTCTCGTTCTCTCTCTTTCTCTCTCCCTCATTCCATTCTTTCGCCCCACTCTGTCTATCTATCTATCTATCTATCTATCTATCTACCTACCTATCTATCTCTCCATCCATCCATCCATCCATCCACCCAGCAACCTATCAATTAATTCATTAATTAATTCGTTCATCCATCATTCCATCTACCCATCCATCCATGCATCCATCCATTCATCCATCCATTCATCCATCCACCCACCCAGCCAATAATCCAACTATCAATCCACCAAACCACCTACTCATCCACCTACCTATCCATCCACCTTCTTGTTCACCCACCCATCCATCCACCCATCCCCCACCCACCCAACCACTAATCCATTGATCTATCCACCCACCCACTCATCCATCCAGCCACCTCTCCACCCACTAATCCATCAAATATCCATTCATTAATCCACTAATCTATCCACCAGTCCATCAATCCATTAATCGATCCATTCATCCATCTATTCTTTCACCTACCAATCCACCTAACATCCATCCATCTATCCATCCACCAATCCGTCCATCCATCCATCAATCCACCCACCAATTCATCCAACCACTAATCTATCCATCCACCCACCAACCCATCCACCCACCTACCAATCCATCCATCCACCCACTAATCCAGCCATCCATCTACCAATCCATCCATCCACCCACCCATCCATCCACACACCCACCCACCAATCCATCCATCCACCCACCCACCAATCCACCAATCCATCCACCCACCCGCCCACCAATCCATCCACCCACCCACCTACCAATCCACCCACCCACCAACCAATCCATCCATCCACCCACCAATCCATCCATCCACCCACCCACCAACCCATCCACCCACCAATCCACCCACCAATCCACCCACCTAAACACCAATCCATCCATCCATCTACCTACATCTATCCAAGCATGAAAACCCTCAGTTCTCAACTTCTCTTCTGGTCCCTCGAAGCCCCTTTCGAGTTCTTCCTCTTGGCCACTTACTCTCTTATCCGCTCTTTCCCCTTTTCGTTATCCTTTGCCACTCACGCGCCCTTCCCTAAATTCCGCCAATAACCCCCTCTTCACGATATCTTTCAGTTTTCCCCTTTTATGGAGGCGTTTCGTGACTGACGTGTAAATATGGATTGGAGAGATAAGGGAGGGTGAGGGTGAGGGTGAGGGTGAGGGTGAGGGGGAGGGGGAGGGGGAGGGGGAGATTTGAGGTGAGGGAGGGGGAGAGGGTGAGGGTGAGGTGAGGGTGAGGGCGGAGGTGAGGGTGGGAGGGTGAGGGTGAGGGTGAGGGTGAGGGTGAGGGGAGGGTGAGGGTGAGGGTGAGGGAGAGGGAGAGGATGAGGATGAGGGTGAGGGTGAGGGAGAGGGAGAGGGAGAGGGAGAGGGAGAGGGTGGGAGGTGGAGGGTGAGGGTGAGGGTGAGGGTGAGGGTGAGGGAGAGGGAGGGAGAGGGAGAGGGAGAGGGAGAGGGAGAAGGAGAAGGAGAAGGAGAAGGAGAAGGAGAGGGAGAGGGAGAGGGAGAGGGAGAGGGAGAGGGAGAGGGAGAGGGAGAGGGAGAGGGAATGGGAGAGGGAGAGGGAGAGGGAGAGGGAGAGGGAGAGGGAGAGGGAGAAGGAGAGGGAGAGTGAGAAAGAGAGAGAACACGAGAGAGAGAGAGGGATTAACAAGGTATAAGATTTTCCCTGGCGTATGACCGCCATCAAATTCTATCCATATGCATATAAGTAAAACACACAAGGGGATGACAGTGACTTGGTAGAGCAGATGGAGAATGAGACAAGAAAAAATAATATGGAGAGGGAAGGATAGACAGGGAAACAGACGAGAAAGCAAATACGAAAGCAAACATGAAGAAGAGTGAAAACCAGCGAGGAGAGGAATATACCTCGTAGGAAAGGGTGAAGTCATTCTTTTTTTATTTCTCAAAGGTGAAATTGTTACAATGTGTAATAAGCATAATGGATTTAATGTCGGACGTTAATTGGCATCTAGGACACTCCTGCGTTAGACACACTGACTCCCAAAGTCATTTCCAAATTAGGGAGTGAATGTGAGTGCACGAAAACTGGCAGAGACGCATGCACGCAAACCTGACGACTAAGACGAGCAGGGAAGTTAGGAGGAAGGGCTGTAAGGATTCAGGGATTCGAGTGCGCATACGTAATAGGATTCGTTGTGTATACAGAGGGGCATGCATGTACGTGCGTGTGAATCGATATTTTTACTTAACCCGTTATACACGCGCATGCACTAATGCTTCTACGCCTTCGCCCATGCAGGCAGACATGCACTCTGTTCTCGTCGTTGTTCAAAAAATATACTGAACAAAAGAAATTTATGGAATATGGTCCACATTCGCTAATATATAAATGACATGAGACTGACACACACACACACACACACACACACACACACACACACACACACACACACACACACATGAATGTGTGTGTGTATGTATGTCTGGATGTTTGTGTGTGTGCGTATGTAGAAAGGGAGAGATATGAATATACATGTTTGTGTTTCTACGCCTTTAGATAATTTTCCTTGTCTCTATCTATCTGTCTACCCGTCTATTTGTCTTCCTTTCTGTCTGGCCTCTCTCTCTCTCTCTCTCTCTCTATCTATCTATCTATCTATCTCTATCTATCTATCTATCTATCTATCTATCTATCTCTTTCCTATAGTTCCACCGAAAACAAAACAAATTTAACAAACAGCAAAAACAATAAAAACACGCATAAACACTCGGGCAGGCGTAAACGTGATCAAATTACATACAGCGTTCACATGCATACACCAAAACTTCCAAAGAAAAATTACATGAGAACACACAGGCACGAATTACAAATAAGGCGAAACCGTATCCGGGGAGGCAGAAGGAAAAGAAGAGAATAGATGGCTTGAAATATTAAAATAAAATACAAAACAAAATCCAAAAGAGGGAGATGCATGCACAAGGGGGGGGGGGGGAATCATAAAAGAGCAGATACACACAGAATAAACTGAATGGCGAAATAGATACACAGAAAATGAGAATTCAATAAACAAACATTCATATATACACGCAGAAAGACTCACAAGGTCATTTATACAAATACAACACAAAATACACAGAGTTATGTACAGACCAAATATATATCTTTCACTCACTCTCTTTCTCATTTATCTTCCTATTAGAAGTCTGCTCTCCCAGAAATAAACACAAGGAAACAAACTCACTTAGATAGACCGAAAGGGAAGACAAGAAGAAAAGCAATAACACAGTGGGATAACAACATGAATATATACAAAGGGTAAGCCTAGAATACGCAGTTGAACTTAGGTTTAGGGGAGAGCAAGACGCTCCATTGAATATTGCACATCAGGAAAGTGGAACCGAGTCATGTACTTGGATATAGACATGGAGTAGAGCGCGTGATTAAATAAAGTTGGGCAAACACACGCAGCTGAATTCATGCATATTAATTCATATATCACATATGCATATGTGAATACGTAAATATGTACGTATGTATCTTTGTATGAATGTATGCACTGTATCTTCGTATATATGCATATATGTATGAATGTTTGTATATATCAATGCATACACACACACACACACACACACACACACACACAATGATCATGAGGATAATAATGACATGAAAAGTAGTGATGATGATATTGATGATGAAAATGATAATGGTAATAAAATTGATAGTATTGAAGATAATGATATTAAAAGTAATAATTATAGCAATAAAGTGGGAAAACATTAATGGTTGATATGGTAATGATGTGAATGATTATGATAATAAACGCGATAATGAAAATTGTAATGATGATAACAATGATGATGATGATATTAATGATATCAATAATAATGATATCAATAATAATAATTATAATAACGAAAGTAATGATCATAATAACAATTATAATAATGATAATGACAATATTAATAATAATGACAATAACAATGACAATGACAATAATAGGGACAATAATATTGATAAAGATAATGATAATGATAATGATGAGTACAGTAATAATGATAATAATGGTAATGATAATGGTAATAAGGATGAAAAGGATAATGATAAGAGTAAGAATGATAATGATGATAAAATTTCATTAATAATAATAACAACTATAATAGTAATATTGATAATGATCATGAATATTGATAATGATAATGATAATGATATCGATAAAACTAATAATAATATCAACAATAATTGAATAAAGATAGTAGAAATTATAACAATAGCTATCATGATAAAGTAATGATAGTAACAATAACAATAATAATGATATAGTTATGATGATGATAATTATGATACTGATACTGATAATGATAATAGCAATTGTAATAGTAAATGTAATACTGAAAATGATTCAGTATAATTATATCAAATAATGTTGATAATGATAGTAGTAATAATGATGATGACAAAAATAATTATAATTGATATTATTGATAACATCTTTACTATCATTATCAATAATGTTATTATAATTACTATTTCCTAATAATGATAACATCTAAAATTATCTTAAAGTTAACACAAAGCTAATATTTTCCAAGCAGAAGAAAGAAAGATTTCCCTAGATAATTCAAAACATACCCCAAAACAAACAAGACAAAACATACAAAATCTACAACATAGAACCCGGACATATCTGAACAAACACAGCGTTTGAACAAATACACAGAGACGGACCAATCACCGAATGAACACAGTGCAATAACAATATCCTGCTCAACGCTGTTACAGTTAGTGTCTAGACGAGAACTCACTAGTAACCAGGCCAAGCTAACTCGCTCCTAATCCTAATATAATCATCTTCTTTATTTGAATTGATGGCATCCTTGGGTGGTAATGGTATCAGGTTTTGTTGTTGTTGTCTTGGCGTTGTTGTGGTATGTCTGTAAGGTCTATAGTTTTCATGTACTTATTTTTTTTTCTACTTCTTCTGTTTTGCTGCAATTCATTTCTGTCGAGATCATCGTGTACTTCTATACTGTTTTGATTATCTCTTCTTTTTTCTGCTATGTAAAAAAAAAAAAAAAGAGAGAGAGAGAAATATATAAATGATTGGGGCAGTAAATGTTATTCATGTTACAATTTGAAACGTAGAACAATATAGAGAAAAATAACCTGCTCGCTCCTCGCATTTTCCAAAGGGATCTATAACAAAGGCTACTTGTGCATTTATTCATTTTGCATAAACTACTTCCTCGCCTATCTCATCATCCAATATTTCCATTATATCCCCCTCTTTCTGGTATCCCATCTTCATCCTTAAGTGTTCCTTTCCTTATATTCTTTCCTCTCTCAATGATACATATCAACATATGCGGTAAATCTTGTTCTCAACAATGAAAAAAAAAACTTATCATGCAAAGAAAACTGTTGATTTCTCCGTGTGTGCCGAATAAAGGGCGTAGGAAGCCGGACGTGGGAGGCGGAGAAAGAGAGAGAGTATAGGGGGAGTAATCCTAGTAAAGAATAATTTCCAGACAAAATAGGAAAAATAGCGGACGTATCTGAAAAGAAAGATATGGAAGACATACAAGACTCCACTGCCGGGGACATATCCACAAGGAATTCGCAGATGTAAGGCCATTTGTAAAGGAAAAGGGTAGAGGAATGAGGGCATGTGAATGGAGGGAAGAAGGGAGAGGTTGGGGGGTGGTGAGGAGGGGAGGAGGGGAGGAAGGGAATATCCGGAGGGTTGGGGAAGAGAGAGAGAAGAATAGTCAAGGGAGGAAGAAGGAAATTGGTGGATGGGGGAGGAATAAGAGGATGGGGATGGGGTGGGAACGAATGAAATGCATGAGGGAATAGGAAAGTGAAGAAGCAATGGGGAAGAGGGCAATAACCGAGGAAATTGGAAAAGAAAGGGGGAAGCGAAAGAAGGAAAAAAAAAATGCAGAAAGAAAGGGGAAGAGCCGAGGAAGCGAAGAAGGGAATAGCCAGGGAGATGAGGAAGGAAGGGGAGGGGAGGGGAGGGGAGACTGAGAGGTCATACCGAGAGTAAGGCAGTAAAGCTAAGCATACTCGAGTTAGCGGAACGAGTCACTCTGGAATGGCTTCGTAACAGCTCAAGGATTGCCTTTATGGTCCTATTATGATGCCTTTATTGCATAATGTATATATGATGTAACCCTCCCGCTGGTAGTCGGTGTCGGCTTGCAACCCACGCAACACCTCGTCGGATTCCCTATCCATGCGGTTGCAGATCCCATCGACGGTTAATCCCATGTCTATCGAAAGGGATAAGGATAAATAATAAATAATACATGACATCCCTCTTACGGATATTAAGAAAAAGAGGGCATGGATATGAGACATTTATCCTCAAGTGAGATACGTAAGAAAGCTTCAAACTTGCCTCTATAACTCAAGCGAGAGAGC
>BOPN01003028.1:0-2500 GCA_017312705.2 Penaeus japonicus | reverse complement strand
AAGATCGACGTTAGACTTTCTTTGGTCTTGAATTAAACCATGTGCTCTGAGCGGCACCCTCTCCTGACCTCGATTTGAAGCTGCCTCTGGAATCCGGTGATGAGCGGGTATTCGGGTACCGGGTGATTTTCGAGTAATCCGAGGTATAATTCAAGTCAAATGGAACACTCGTTCTTGTGATACGAATAGGACGAAGCTTCCTAACGTTTCTAGCATATGGCTTTCGTCTTTGTTCTTTCTCGTCTTTGATTTTCGAGCACTGTTTTCCTTCTCTTATTCAATCTTCGATTACACTTTTTTTTCTTTTTCACTCTGTCTCTCATTTAATCTCTTCGTCGTTTTATTTCCGTCTTCGTATTTTTTTCTTTCTTTCTTTTATTTTCCATCTTATTCTCGCCGCCGCTTTCCTCCTCCTTCTGTGAGAGAGTACAAAAAATGTCTTCAGTCATTTTTGGCCGTTTCAGCATTCACATTTCTCAGCCTTTTCCGTGAACATTTCGGCTTTTGTTTTATAACTGCGCCATATTTCTCTTTCGACTAGTGTTATTCAGTTCAGGAAATGTGAAAGATTTCATTCGTTCTCTTAAGCATTCACACGTAGACGAAAAATCAGGCTGTGAAAATTGGATTCTTAATATATATTGCTTATAGGCATGGGGGGTCATAATATTTTATGTACAAAGAAGAGGGCGAAAATGAAAGACCAAAAAGAATAGACCCTTATCAATTATTTCTAAAAAGGAGTAAAGAAAAAAAAAACACAAAAAAAAAAGAGGGGGGAAGAAAAAAAAGTAAAGAAACGAAAAAAATAATCAAACAGAAAAAGAGAGGAAAAAAAAAAAAGGAAAAACACCCCCCTGGATGAATAAAAAGACTATAACTTTCCCAGAATCGATCCCAAAGTCCTAAGATTCTCAAGGATTTACTCTCCAATATTCACTGTTTGAACATCACCCGCACATCTCCATTCTCACGGTGGGAAAGACGCTACGGGAAGGATTGCGGGGTTTGGAAGCGAAGGGGGGGGGGGAGGTGGGGCTGAATTTTTCTATATAGTTATTTAGCTTGTTTCTTTGTTTGGTTATTTATGTATTTGTTTAGCAGTTAGTCAGTTTGATGGTACAGTAAGATTCGTTGTTGTATTTCGTTTACTTTACTGGAATTCGCGTTCTAGTTTCTTTTAATAAATTATCTGTGTTGCAATTGTAAAAGGTATGATAGTGAAAAGATGCCTGATAGAAATAAAAATGTTAGTATTTTTCAAGTCTGATGAATTCTACAGCATTTTGAACCCTCAAGTCAAACTATTGTGTAAAAAAGCATATTAAAGGAATTAAAGATCTAGTATTATGAGTTTCGTTATTATAAGTATTTGCATTGTCATTATCATTACCATCATCACTACTATTACAATCTTCTCATTTTTACTATGAGTATCATTATCCATATTTCTGTTGTCATTATCATTATCCTTACTATCATTATTAGGATTGTTATTATTGTTATTGTTATCATTACTATTATTATCATCATCATTTTTACTGTCATCATCATTATCATTATTTTTGCTGCTGTTATTGCATTACTTTCCTTATCCTTATACTTTTAGCATCTGTTGTTGTTTTATTATCATTAGTATTATTCGTCTTGTAATCATTATCATCACTGAATTTTACTATTAGTGCTACTTCTATAACACTACGTTTACCTTCTGTTCCTACTAAAACGACAGCTATTATGTATCTTGCTACTATCACTATTATTACTACTACTACTACTATTACTATTGGTACTGCTTCCGGAACTGTCACAATAGATACTCTCTATATTGTGAATATGATTATTATCGTCATGAAGGATTATATTATATGATCATTCCCCGATTCATTTGTATGATATCCCTTATTTATCATGATATTCACAAATAATCTGGTATTGATATCACCGTTATTTATGACCAATAGTAGTGAATGATACGAATGTATAAATATATTTTCAGAAATGAGGCCAAAAAGTAATTGAAATGCGGGTAGTTGAGAGCGTAGGTTTTTACGAGTTTTTATGAATGGTAATATTAAACATGGGAAATGTTATATCCTCCCATTCAGAGTTGATATATACTCTCCAATAAAGGTAATAGCTATAATAGTTAGCATAAATCTCATATTATAAAGCAATCCCTTGATAATGTGAATTATTATCTTTGTGATTTTGAGTTTGAAGCCATTTGATATGGATATCCCAGGCTTAGTGCTACATCCATTTATATTCATTAATTAATGTAAAAGGTATATTATACCTATATATCGATTCACTGAATCTGAAGTTACTGCTCTCATTTAATGTTAAGAGTTCAAAAATGAAATTTGAAATGGCTGAATAATAGTTATTCTTTATCATTTTGCAACACTCATATAAACTTACGCAAAGAAAAGCTGCATAAAAGTTTTTGTGCTCTGAAAATCAGAAAGAAAATAATAAGAATAAGATGTGTGTGTAT
>BOPN01003027.1:151958-164458 GCA_017312705.2 Penaeus japonicus | reverse complement strand
TCACCATTATTACTATCATTGTTGTTACTGTTATTCACAATATCACTATGATCATTGACGGTAACGTTATCGTTACTATTTATATTGATATTATAACCATAGTTATGGTTACTAGTATTATGATTATCCTCTTATGCCGGAGAGGCAGACCCACACTAACCCTGAGGTGCGTTGGCATTGAGTACCCCATGGGCTGAGCGCGGGAGCCTCCTGGCCAAACGATTTTGGACAGATTCAACGACAGGCTCATTGCATCTCCAGCCTGTCATGGGCATAATAGCGTATGTTTTAATATTTCGATTAGTGTCACTATCCTTATCAGCAGAAAGAGTAAAGAGCATATATCCACAGCCTGGTTCACTGAAAGGTAATGGGAAATACTTTAGTGACTTTTTTTAAGTTTGATATTTTCATGGTTTTAGTTTAGAGGCTTCATAGTATGACCTCTTGATGGAAGTCTCCAACGGCCTCTAGCCTCCTGAAGGCTTGGTATCCATTTTTGTGCTCCTGGACGTTTACTATCGAGTACTCGGCGTGTGTACGGTCGCCGTGTTCGTCAAAGGCCACCCTGCCCGTTTTGCCGTCAACCAGGACTTGTTCTCGAATCATCCTGTAATGACCATATACCCCAGTGGCATGGACTTTAGGCTACCTGATTAATATTTATGATACATAAAGGCTTAACACCATATTTATTAAATCATGGAGGGAGACAATTAAATGAAAGATTTTGAGCAACCTATGTGTAGTTATCTTTTGAAAAAGTCTCCACGGTATTTCAATGTCAATTCTTATCAATTCAGTGATATTTCTTGTTGAATCACTGGAAGAAAGTAGCTAATCTAACCTGAATAGCGTTTTTCCCGTGTCTCCCCAGTAGTCCTCTTCGTCGCAGGATATGGGTGGTTCCTGGATGAACTCCTCTTGCTCATGTAACCTCCGCAGTGCTAAAGCAACTACACGTCTGTACAACACAGTATGAATTCGTGTACTAATTTCAAACCTTGCTTCAGGCTTTAAATGAGGCATACTTTGGCACTGACTTCACAAGAAAACTGATTGACATAATTTCAGCAATTAACAGCAATTAACGTCAGACCACATGTTGCAGACATTGTTCCCTGAATAATAAAAGCAATATAGATAGGATATTTGCTAGACACTGCAATAAGAGATTTTTTTCTTTCGTCGTTAAGTACTTACAAGGCATCGTTAACGTGGGCCTGAACGTCGTGGGCATATTGGAGTTGTAGGCCGAGAGTGCCGATGGGGACGAGGGCGGAGTCTAGAGCCTGCTCCGTCACTATCCACACAAAGTCGCCGTCCGTCATATTCAGATAGTCCGCGTCGTGGAATATTGTCTCAGCGTCTTCCCGGCTGCAGGAGGAAACGGTTAGGCTATTGGCGTTGAGAATGGCACGTTTTTATTTTTTTATTTTTTTATTTTTTTTTATTATTTTTTTTTTTTATAGATAATATCACCCTTTGAGATTCCAACAGAAGTGGTGTCATCCTAGACATTTTATTTTATGGCATTCTTATCAAAACAAGATTACTAGTCAATAAAACACAAAAATACCTGGCGTAAACTAGGACGACCTTGACTAACTGATCTCTGACGGTAGTAAGCTCCTTTACAAAAGATTCCGACCCAGGACGAAACTCAACCACCGACGCAACCTAAATATAAGGTTTTAGTTAATCATGCAATCACAAATAGGATGCACATGGAATCTTCGCTAAAAACGTTGATAACGTATTATGAAATCATGATGAATTGTCTCGCCTTATTATGGCCAAACGGAAAGAAATATTTGGTAACAGCAGCAGTGTGTTATTTTCAAACTTTATTCAAAGGCCGTTTCACTTTCCAAGTAAATGTTTAACGTTATTCCAAACACATGGCCATACTGTGTATCTAATGCCACTAAACCTTGATTCCGGTGCTGTCCTCGTCTCCGCGAGCAAGGTTCTGGAAGCGTGTGTGGAGGGCGCGGCCATCGCTGTCCGAGGAGTGAATAAGTATGACTTGGCGGTACTTAAGGTGTTTGAGGAGTGCCAGCCATACGTCCGCCTGGTGACTGTACGGCGGTACAGTTCTCAAGAATGACACGTGGATGTTCTGTACATATAATGCTAATGTTAATGTACTCAAACAAAACGAGTGAAATCGCAATTATGGACAATGTGAAAATATGACTTATGCAACAAATACCTAATGCATATGTTGTACCTTATCAGAAAATGCTGAGTCCCTTGATGACGTGCAAATGACTGGGATGTGGAAGAATCCGGTTGTATAGGACACAGCTGCTGTAGTGACCGACTCACCCGGAGGGCCTGCCACCACCACCGCATACACCTTGGAGTGGGCATGACTTGATTAATTATGTAGTGAACGTGTTCACTTGAACAGTTGTAAATACAGTTAAGATACAGAGTATTTAAGAGTCTCCACTAGTTACAGCACCATCTATGTGCCACCTTTTCTTACTATCCCACTCTATGTTATTGGCCCATATATAATATTATTGTACCCTACCTTTGAATCACTTTTGTGTAAATTCCATAGCCTATTTTATTTCATCCTTTTAGATAGTCTTCTTTACTTCGCTTTATATGTCTTATATTGCTTTTGGCAAGAGGCAAATGAGCCAGTATTAGCCACAATCTTGCAGCCAAATTGGTTCTCTCAGCTCCTAGCTCTTCTTGGTTTTAATCGGTGTACGTAGCGTCTGGCCTCACTGCCAGTGCCAAGGTTTAGTTTATCATGGAAATTCGTCTGTTGGACGGAAAACGGCCAAAACTTTGCGGTGTCGGCGGCAGCGGTGAAACTGTGGGAGGTGGAGGGCGTATCCCTCATTTTGAAGAATTAAATAAATTGATGCGTATACTATGAAAATTTAGCATCCGGTGTAAATCGAAATCGATTTATAATACCATAACACAAAAAATCTAGGTAGCTAGCAAAATTTTAAATAACAGCTGTTATACACACGTTTGTCATTTTCTTTGCTAATCCACTTGTTTTTTTCAGTAATTATATAGTATTACATAATCTATATCCCGTTTTTCCTTGCTTACAAAATATCGCATGTATTTTGCATTATATTGGAGAAAGATACATTTCATTTTGAACTTTCCAACTGTCACCTGATTTTTATATTTAATAAAGAAGCGTCATTTTCTAATGCATAATGTCCAGTCCCACATCGCTCGTTTCACCTCCCAACTCCACCACAAGGGCGGCTGCTAGGAGGGCAAGAGAGATGACCAAGTCAAAGGTCAGACACCCAAGGCTGGTAGGGACAGAGATAAGAGTGGCGTTACAGGCGATGGTGCGCTGTGCTCGGAAATTGTGATTTTGAGGTCAAAAGTCGAGTTAGCAATATGGAATTATTTATCCGACATTTGGATGTTAAATGAATATTGCATTAAATGCACAATTTGTAGTATTTACAGGAAGAAGTCCTCTAGTACATTCAATATATAAGAAAAGTTCAACAATGTTCAACAATGGGCTGTTGGTTGCTGATCTTTCCTTCTTGTGTTTAAGATGAAAATCAGACTTCTAGTAAATACTGGATTTTTAAAATCCTTTAGTAGCCATGTACATGCATTTAATTTACAAGAGAGGTGCAATATCCCTATTAATCACATGGATATATCTCAAATCTTCATTTGGTTTTCGTAGATTCTAATCACAGAATTGCTGTTGCCGACCACAGGGAAGTGAGGACAAGGTCAGGTAATTAATTAAATTATTTAAATGTCCTAATACCTATTTCATATGGCCTAAGAATGTCCATGAATCAGCAAGATCGGACTATAACTCCTGGCTGCTACTCTCCTTTACTCACTCAAATAAAGCCACTAAAACCTATTGGTAGTTTCACTTAAACTACGTTGGTGACCCACGAGTGATAGAACTTTGAATCATGGATACCAGCTTCAGCCTCCCTCTCTACAAACCCTCCAACCCATATCTTTGGTTGGCACAGGTAGAGCCTGATTTCAACATCCATCGCATCTCCAGTTCCACCATGAAATACAAGCATTTTGTTTGAGGCCTCTGTTCGGAAGTTGCTGAGCTTACAAGACATCATCCTCGACGTAGACCAAAACACATGTGGCGAACTGAAGAAGGCCTTCTTGCACTGTATGGCCACCCAAGATACCATGCAGATCCAGACTCTCATCACCTCTGAAGGGCTGCACGGCTGCACACCGTCCCAGATCCTATGACACATGCGCATGGCATTAGGCATCTCACCATCCTTCTTTGCGCAACTTTTTCTCAACAAGAGGCCTCCCACAGTACGTGCACATTTACTCATCACCAAATCTCTACCCCTTGTCCAGCTTGCCAGTATGGAGAAAAAAATGATTGCACCAGCAACTTCTTTCCCTCCAGTGTTTGCTGCCGCCTCCTCCAGCGATACCACACCCACCACTATGGACCACCGGTTTTCTCTATCTGATCGACATTGGTGCCGAGCTCAGCCTTCTACCTGCCACTTTGAGTGAAAAACAGCTAATGTTTCTCCCATCCAGACCTTTGGACAATGCTCTTTAACAATTAATTTAGGTCTAAAGCAGCATTACCAATGGCCTTTCGTCATAGCAGACTTACACCAACCCGTGCTAAGAGCGGATTTCTTGCAGCATTTTCACCCTGTGTTAGACATTCACGCCCTTCTCCCATCTAAACCTTTGGGCAATGCTCTTTAACACTTAATTTAGGTCTAAAGCAGCGTTACCACTGACATTTCGTCATAGTAGACCTACATCAACCTATCCTCAGAGCAGACTTCTTGCAGCATTTTCACCTTGTGTTAGACCTTCACGCCGCCAACATTGCTCATAGTTCGTCGGCCACGAATGCCGTTCCGAGACTCCAGGCAGTCCAGCAAGACGACTGCCCCTACCGCAATCTTCTCAGCAAGTTTCTTTCCCTCCCACACCTGCTCAATGGTCGAGAGTCTCCTCAGCATCAGGTAAGACACCATATTGTAACGTCGGGCCCTCTTACGTACTCGAGATGTCACCACCTTGCCCCCAGATGGCTCCAAATGGCCGAAACCGAGTTCCAGCGAATGCTATCCCCTGCAATGATTACCGACACCTCAACCACACTACTAAACCCGACATGTACCCTCTGTCGCATATACAGGATCTCATACAGGAACTTTCAGGGTTGATCTGGTGCGGGCGTACCAGCAAATCCTTATAGCTGAGAAGGACGTCGACAGAATGGCTGTTATCATGCCCTTTGACCTTTTAGAATTCCTGCAGATGCCCATTGGTCTCACAAATACAGCCTAGACCTTCCAGCAGTTCATCATTGAAGTAACATGTGGATTTAACAATTGTTTTGCTTATGTTGATGATATCCTCATCTCCAGCCCTTCACAGGAGTTCACCTTCACCTACAGCACCTTCAAACCTTGTTCCAGCGCCTTGCGGACTGTGAAATCATCGTTAACCCTGACAAATGTTTATTTGGTAAAAGCTCACTCACCTTCCTTGGCCACACCATCTCCGCTTCGGGAATCGTCCCTTCAGAAGAAAACGTCAGGGTCATCACCACTTCCCCCAGGCCTATCACCGAGCAGCAGCTCCATGAATTTTTGGGTATGGTGAACTTCTACAGATGGTCCATCCCCAATTGCTCCCTTCTTACACACCTGCTCAACACCCTTCTTCAGGCTACAAGAAAAGGGCGTCCCATTCCGATTGACTGGTCCCCTACTGCAATTTCAGATTTCCAGTAAGTCAAGACAGCCATCACCAAAGCTACCCTTCTGGCTTATCCACGTCCAGATGCTTCCATCAGCATCGCCGCTGATGCTTCGGAAATAGCAGTAAAGATAGTGTGTTACAGCAACATGTGGAAGGACATTGGCAATGCCTAGCATTCTTCTCCCAAGGTTTGCGCCCACCAGAAAAGAAGTACAGTGCATTCAGCAAAGAACTCCTTGCTGCCTATCTCAATATTAAACATTGTCACCAGTACGTCGAGGGCCGCGATTTTTTGCTGTTCACGGACCACAAACCCCTCGTAGAGGCTCCACGCACCACTACCCAACAATATTCCACGAGGGAGGAGCGTCACTTAGACTTCATCGCCCAGCTCACATCAAATATCAGACACATCAGTGGAGCCTACAACCTACTTGCTGATGCTCTTTCTAGAGTCACCATCACTACCATCATACCCAGAGATTTTATCATAGACTACGATCACCGGGCAGACCACAGATACTACCCTCCCGGGACTTCAAGGCCAGAAGACCAGTTCTTGTCTCAAGAAAATCCATGTAGCCAACTCTAACACTAGCATATTTTGTGATGTTTCCAACATTCCCCCCTCCCTGAGACGATAAGTATTCTCAGCATACCACTACATTAGACATCCTGGCATCCGGGCAACACATTACTTTGTTAAAAAC
The DNA here is from genome assembly GCA_017312705.2 of Penaeus japonicus. Lineage (NCBI taxonomy): Eukaryota > Metazoa > Arthropoda > Malacostraca > Decapoda > Penaeidae > Penaeus > Penaeus japonicus. The sequence goes on along the minus strand of BOPN01003027.1, from coordinate 158,006 downwards.
AAAGTTGTCTGGCCGACCATCAACAAAGACGTACTTGATTGGAGTGGAAGTTGCATAATCTTCCAAAGGAACAAGACCTGTTGGCCTGAAGCTTTCCCCATCCCTGACATCACGGCAGCCACAATAGCCAGAGCTTACGTTGCAGGAGGGGTATCATGCTACGGCACCCCGGCAGTCATCACAACAGACCATGTGCTCTGGACTGTTCTAATGCATCTACTTGGCTCCAAATAAATACACACCACAGCATACCACCCCTCACCTAATGGTATAGTTGAGCGTTTTCACCGGCAACCAATAACTGGATGGAAACTTACCCCTGTTTTTTTCTCAGCATCAGAAGGAAGACCCGTAATGCACCTCTGCTGAGTTATTGTACAGCACCAACCTCGCCCTCCCTGAGGATTTCTTTGCTGATCCCCCTCAAGAACTCGATGACCCTGCCTCCTTCTGGCAATCCTGTGTCAGAAAATTTAGCAACTCCGGCCCAACAAGATAAAAAAAACTTCCTACATTCCCAGCAACCTAAAGGATTGCACACACGTTTTCGTCCTTATCAGACCCACCTGTCCTCCCCCTGCACCTGCCCTACGAGAGCCCCTTTCCCGTCCTCAGGCGCGACAACAATTCACTGATGATACGGAGAGGCATCAACGACTAGGTCATCATCATCAATTGTGCTAAGCCAGCTTGCATTGAATCCTAGGAACCGACTGAGGCCAGAACGAACGAACGAACGAAATCAGAAAGACATGGATACCATGTTGAAAGAAGGAGAGAGTTTGGGGAAGTTAACTAAAGCAAAGGCTATCCCTCTTGCCTGTTGAGGTTGTTTTTCATTATGACACACACCTTGCTGTGTTTGATTTTGCTTGTTGTTGTTGTGTTCTGTCCTCCTTCCGGTTTTATATATTTAATATATGTATGTTGCCATACACAAGTTAAGTTACCATAAAGGTCTCCAAGTTTTTCTCTTACTTATACCCAACACCAGAGATCCTTAGAGATAGTCATCACGCGCTTCTCTAACCTCCGTCTCTGTCTCCTCACAAAAGCCAGAGGAGATCGTGGCATCAGCTGTGAGAAGTGAAGTGACTCCTGTTTTCTTATTTATACTGTTTCGGTATACTTAGATATACCTATCCCTTTTGCCTTAGTTCCTTAAACTTTTTTTTTCCCCATCTCGCCCGTCTTCGAAGTTTGCGTATCACTTTATATTGAGGTTATCTGACCTCACATACATTAGTGATATATAAATAGCGAATCTTTGGCGAGTATGTAAGTAAGGATCATTGTTATCATTATTGGCTTTTGTTTATGTTTACTTTCTCTTTCTTTACAGGATTTGTTCGGTCTATGCGGGATCGTCTGGATCGTCGTGTTCTTCATGGTTCTGATTCCTGTTCTGGTAGCTGAAAAGCGGTGGTGGTTCCTAAGGTAGGTGGTATGCTACGTGGAAACCAGGAGTGATTGTTCGTGCCAAGGTTATTGTTCGTAATATTTGCATAGTTGTTGTAGCTTTCTAGCTTCTCCCATAATCTTTTTGCCAGAGCATGAATTCATAAATTCATGGGTAGGATGTTGTAGTGTGTGTGCAACATTGCAGCTGAAGGTATGTTTGGGTATTGTGCTGAGAGGGGAGTACTTGTTGCAGCAGCTTTTCTCCGCAGCTTCTGCAACACTGCGCTCGGCCCTGATTGGCCGGATCAGACCGTTGGACGCGCCTCTTTCCCCTGAGCTAACTTCACCCGTACGCTACCACTCTGACTTCGTGGCACAAGAAAACCTGTTGTGAGGTTTTCAACCTCCCCCCCCCCCTATACCATGGCTGGCCCATCCCCTCCCCCCCCCTTCCTTTCCCTCGTCCTCCTCTTCCCCTCGTATCCCCTCTTAATTGCCCTCTCCTTCTTTCTTTCGCTCTTACACTCCCGTCTACGTTCATACTAATTTCTCACTCTTCTCTTCTTTTCTCCTTCTAGTTCTACCTTCTACCTTGCTCCCTAGCCTATCCTGCCCAGCATCCCGTAGTAATCCATAGGGGAGTCGAGCACAGTGGACCACTTCCCCGCGCCAGCCTCCTAATTTTTATGATTTGATGTACTTTCGTTTTACTCTGACCATCTTTTTATTTGTATCTTATATATTTTACCTTTTTATATTCCTTTTGTAAATAAAGTCCTATTGTAAATCTTTTTTTATCCACGTTATTTGAAAATGATTCACATGGTGTGCGAATAACATAACATCCGCATCTGCTGCGATTTCTTTTATCCCTTTTACCTTTTTGTTTCATTCTGTTACAAATTGTTTAACATTTGTTTTTAATGATTTCTTATTACTTATCAAACATTTTGATATTGTTTTAACTACCAGATTATCATGTTACTTTTACGAATTTACTCATTGAATTGCAGTAGCTTATATTTTACGTATTTTTATTGTTAATAGATTTTTAAACACGGTTGCACCTGTCTTTTTAATTGTATCAATAGCAACCCCATTTTATGATTAAAAAAGTGAAGTGGATATTCTGACTGTTTTTGCCTGCCCTGTGGATTTACGTTTTGGATTTACACCAGGAGACACTGAAACAAGGTTGTACTGCCCCTTTTACTTGCCAAGGTGTGTTCATGTTGTACGTGTTATTTTATATGTTTACACTTTATGGTGAACCTTTGTGCCGCTTTCACTTTTACCTCTTCTTTTTACTTTGACTTTTACCCTTTTACCTTGTCTATTACGTCTTTGTCTTACTTCCGTTTTTACTCCTACTACTTTTATTTATTCCTCCTTCGTGTTTTAGCCTAGGTATTAGTTTTATTTTCATTTTTGCAGGCCCTTTTGGCACTTTTACAATAAGTTTAAGCCCTTCCGGCCCAGTTTTGGTGATTTTCGGCCCTTCTGGCACTTTCTTAGTCATTTTATGTTTTCAGTTTGATTTTACTTTGTTGCCTTCTGCACTTTTGGTAGTACAGGTTTTATATATATTTTATGATTTATCTCTGTGCCATCTACATACTAGTCACGCTCCTGGTAGACCTACAATTCCGGGGATTAGTTTGCTTGTGAGGTCGTGGGGGTTCTAAACCTTCTGCTTGGTTCCCTCACCCCCTTTTGCGAAGAACGAAAGGGGCCCCCTATCTTTCCTTGGCCCCTAAGCCTGAAGTCTCCTGCTTCACGGGTGACCTCTTTTGGGTTCCTCAGTCACGTAACCTTACACTGTGTTGGGAAAAGACGGCACCCCCGAAAAGGAACCGCCTTCTCGTGGCGCGGGGGCTACAGCTCCTTCCTCGGACGAGCCCGCTCTTGATCTGGCCAGTCTCTTCCTCCCGTTGAGGTGGCCTTCTAGCGGCGTGTTCTCTGAGGAGGGATGACTAAGTGTTCCTATGTGCTGATCTAGTAGGTGGGGTCGCACCCCCCCCCTCTTGGTCCTCCCCCCAGGGGGGCTCGCACCTGCCCACACGTTTGCCGTGCGTGGCACCCCTGTGCACTGGGAGACGGGAGTCCTGGAGGTTGAGTGATGCCGTGTATGTATGCCCTGCGGCTAGCAACACACCTCTCTCGTCCTCTATTCTAGCAAGACAGGTGGCCTGATCTTGACTCGGTTAGGTCAATCAGCTGGTTTCTCTTTTGAGCTAGGCTGCAGCCCCTGTCTTGCAGGCAATCGCATGGTCTTGCAAGTGCCATCAACGCGAGGCGGGGGTTGTGTATATCCTCCCATCACCCCTGTGACTTCTGAGCATGGCCTCAGTGCACAGCTTCCCCTTGGACTCCGTGGTGGGTAGGGGCGTGGGAGGAAGAATTGAAGCGCTCTTACATGCCAACTCAGACAATGAAAACCCTGACTGACAATCCCGATGACGAACATGGCATGAAGTTGACCAAGGCTGTCATCTTAGAGCCTTTCATGGTCCTCGGTGGCAAAGTAAGAGAATGGGCAAGGCTCTGGCGTCGGTTCTGAAAAAAAACCTGCCCAAGAACTTTGGGCTGGACCCTCCAAACCAGCCCCTGGCCCTGACAAGTCTCTGGCATCGGTTCAGACGACGAGTCAAAATAAAAATGAAAGCCAGGTAGGAACCTCCAACCCTGCTGGCCCCACTGCCAAAACTCCAGCGTCGGTTCAGAGGACAGGCAACAAGCGGTCTCGGCCGGCTACGGACTCAGAGGGCGAGTCTGTGGCCCCAAGTCTTTTCTCCCAGTTTAGAGTTCCCCCTAAACCGGAGGGATTCGACAATGCTTACCAGATGGTACAGTCTCTGGAAACCCAGAGAGAGTGCCACCTGACAATTAGAATTGTCAGAGACAATGGCATGATAATCGTACCGAGGGACCAAGCCACTCTCACCTTCCTCCAGGAGACAGACAAGCTCCTGAATGGGCGGAAGGTGAGCCTATCGGCTGTGACTCCCGAAGAGAGGAAGTCCAAGGTGATGCTTCTTGGCTTCCCTCTGACGTAAGTTCCTGACCCGCTCCGCTGCTTCACGTGCCACCAGCCAAAGTGTGGTGTATGTACGGAGGTGTGCCTCAAAGCACACAAGGAGGGCAAGCGGGACACCACTGCAAAGTGTCCCAACTGCCAAAAAAAGCACCACGCCTGGAGCCTTGGCTGTACCGTAAGGAAGGAAGAAGCTCTTCGGCGGCAAGAGGTCGTTGCAAAACGACCAAACTTTGTTCCCGCTCCTCCAGGCACTTATGTCTGGGGGCAGAACAAAGGGGTAAGGGCTCCCCCCCCCCCTCCTAAGAGGAAGGACGCACCGCCCCAAACGAAACCACCACCGGACACCTCTAACACAAAGGAGTTCCCGGCGTTGGTGGCAGTTCCAAGACGGAAACAGACCCAGAAGGGGTCTGGGAACACCACAAAGTCTACCCCCAAGAACGGAGAAACCAACTCTGTTTACAGATGGAAGGTGGAAGGGCTAACTGGAAAGCTTTCCAGGAGGCCCAGGCTAGGTGCCTCAGAACCAGTGACTTCTCACTTAACAATAATGTGGATATACTTGAGGCCAGACTAGTAAATCCCATAGACGAGGCAGCCTCAGAGACCATCCCCAAAACTCGTCCGCGGTCCAGGTGTTTTAAAGACGCCTGCTACTACAATGATGAGATTAAGGAGATCAACCACAGAATCAATATGTGCAAAAGACACTTCCGCTGACAGAGAACCCGAGAACCACTCTCTTTTGAGACAGGCTTTCAGGGATGCTCAGAAAACTGCTAAGAGGGTAAAGCAGGAAAAGTGGCTGGAGTGGTGTGAGTCCTTTGGCCACCAAACATCCCTTTCTGAACTGTGGAACCGTATCAGACGGGCCACAAATCGCTCAGCCCCCAAACAGACCCACCATGACCCGCGGTCGGAGGCGGAGAGACTGGCACTCGAGTTCTCTGCCAGAACAAGCAGCGTCGGCCTACCAGCAGAGTTGAGGGCATGCCAAGAGGAATTACTTCCAGGCAGGCATGCCCTCATCAGAGAAAAGGCGGTCGAGCCTGATGACGCAGATGCCATGTTCTCTTTGAGGGAATTACGGTGGACATAAAAGACCAGTTCCCGGTCAGCCCTGGGTTGTGATGGGATCTCCTACCCCATCATTTCCTACTCTATCCTTGATAGAGTTTTCTGTCATGAGTCTATCAAGGAGAAAGACACAGTACTCACCGCCTCTATTAAGGGATGAAGCGGAGAGGAATATCACAGCAATCACTCCGCCGGGTAGTAAAACCTACTTCACGGATGGCTCTGTAGACCCCATAACCCACACTGCAGGCGCTGGTTTTGCAGCAAGGGGTACAACGAGAGCTAAGCGGGTATCTGACAATGCCTCCTCACTCCAGGCAGAGGCAGTCGCTATTATGGGAGTCCTAGCCCATGCAGCCCAGACGGACGGGCATGTTGTCATACATACAGGTTCTAGAGAATCCTGGTAGGTAGGAACGAGGGTAGACACATTGTCATCAACTGGATTCTGAGCCATGTATTAAAGGGAACGACTTAGCCGACGGATTGGCAGAGGAAGGCAGGAAGAAACCCTTGAGTGATCTTGTGGTGTA
>BOPN01003027.1:114205-116705 GCA_017312705.2 Penaeus japonicus | reverse complement strand
AAACGACCTTATGAAAGATGCTTATGGGGAAGGGGATAAGGAATAGGAAAGGGAGGAACGAGGACGGAATAATAGAATTGGGAAAAAAGGGAACAGAGAGGCAGGAAGAGGGAGAGAAAGAGAGAGAGAGAGAAGAAGAAGAAGAAGAAGAAGAAGAGAGAGAGAGAGAGAGAAGAAGAAGAAGAGACAGAGAGAGAAAACAGACAGAGAAGAGAGAGAAGAAGAAGAAGAAGAGAGAGAAGAAGAAGAAGAGAGAGAAGAAGAAGAAGAAGAAGAAGAGAGAGAGAGAGAGAGAGAGAAGAAAAAAAAAGAAGAGAGAAGAAAAGAAGAAGAAGAAGAAGAAGAAGAAGAGAGAAGAGAGAGAGAGAGAGAGAGAGAGAAGAGAAGGAAGAAAGAAAGATAGAAAAAGGCGGAGAAAATGCAAAGGGAAAGATGAAGATGGAAAGAATGATTGAAGAGGTAGGGAAAAGATGGAAAAAAAGGGAAATGCAAAAGAAAGAACACGAGAGAAAGGAGAAGAAAAGAGTAAAATCGAGTCAAAATAGTTAAAGATTTCATTCATAAGACAAAGCAAAGCCGTAAGACAAAAGCCTCCCTCATTATCTCTCAGCCTTCTTCTCTCCATCTTCCCTGATAATCATCTCCCGCCTCTTCTCCTCCCTCCTTCCTCTCTCTTCTCTCCCATTCCTTCTCTCTTCTTCTAAGTCCTTCCATAAAACGGCCTCATATGCCGGACCATGAAGCTCTCAGTGCACGGGGCGTTTCTATGATAATGTCCTCGGGATGAGTCACCAAGTTTCTCATAGGATGAGTCACATGAAACATGAGTCACAAGATTCAAGCAAAATAATAGTGGTTTAGATGGATATGAATGCCATAAGAGATGAGTAAACTTTTGAAGGTTTATACTGTAGTTATGACAAGAATAGGAGTCTTTGTTGATAGAGATGCGTTCAATTTTCTTGTATTTATAGCAAGGTTTATCTGCTTGTTCGTTTGTATGTTTGTTTCTCTGTGTGTCTGCCTCTTTCTCTCTCTCTCATGTCTGCTAGTCTGTCAATTTCTCTCTTTCTCTCTCTCTCTCTCTCTCTCTCTCTCTCTCTCTCTCTCTCTCTCTCTCTCTCTCTCTCTCTCTCTCTCTCTCTCTCTCTCTCTCTCTGTCTCTCTCTCTCTCTCCGTCTGTCTCTTTCTATCTGACACTCTCTCTCTATCTCTCCCTCTCTCTCTGTCTCTCTCTCTCTCTCTCCGTCTGTCTCTTTCTATCTGACTCTCTCTCTCTCTCTCTCTCTCTCTCTCCGTCTGTCTCTTTCTATCTGACACTCTCTCTCTATCTCTCCCTCTCTCTCTGTCTCTCTCTCTCTCTCTCCGTCTGTCTCTTTCTATCTGACTCTCTCTCTCTATCTCTCTCTCTCTCTCCGTCTGTCTCTTTCTATCTGACACTCTCTCTCTATCTCTCCCTCTCTCTCTGTCTCTCTCTCTCTCTCTCCGTCTGTCTCTTTCTATCTGACTCTCTCTCTCTATCTCTCTCTCTCTGTCCGTCTGTCTCTTTCTATCTGACACTCTGTCTCTATCTCTTTCTCATGCCTACATAAATATGCTATCTGAATTAATATCAAGAATGAAAAGAACCTGAAATATCAGAAATGGTTATCCCTTTTACACTGTTATGACCTCTTCTTCCACAGTCACTGACCTTGTTTTTCTTTTCTCCTGACCTTTATCGTGACCTAATCCCCCCCCCCCCCCCACGCCCGCAGAAGAGGTCAATTTCTGGACAATGGCGATAGTGGCTGTGGGTACGGGCTTCATACTCACCGTCGCCGTGTCCATCTACCTCATCTGGTGAGTCGTGAGTCATGGGTCGGGTAGTGAGTCACGGATCATGAGTCATGGGTTATGAGTTACAGATCAGTCATGAGTTACGGATTATTGATCGTCAATATTTTGTTCTACGGTTATTCATCTTATTTTTTTTCTCTTTTTTTCTATTATTTTTCGTTCTTTCTCTCTCACTCGTTCACTTGATCTCTCTCCTTTCTCTTTCCTTCTCCACTTCACTCATCTCTCTCTCTCTCTCTTTCCGAATCCTCTCCGTCTCTTTCTTCCTCTCTCACTCTCCCTTCCCCCTTCATCCCCCTTCCCTCTCTCTCCTCCCCTCTTTTTCTCTCCCTCCTCTCCCTTTCATCCCCCTACCCCCTTTCTCTCCCTCCTCTCCCCTTCACCCCTACCCTCTTTCTCTCCCCTCTCTCACCTTCATCCCCCTTCCTTCTCTCTCTTCCCCTCTTTCTTTCCCTCCTCTCCCCTTCATCCCCCTTCCCTCTCTCTCTTCCCCTCTTTCTCTCCCTCCCCTCTTCCTCATCTCCTCCATCTCCTTTTCCCTCTTTCTCTCCCTCCTCCCCCCTTCATCCTCCTTCCCCCTTTTCTCTCCCTCCCCTCTTCCTCCTATCCCCTTCATCCCCCTTCCCTCTCTCCGTTTCCCTCTTTCTCTCCCTCCTCTCCC
>BOPN01003027.1:97500-102500 GCA_017312705.2 Penaeus japonicus | reverse complement strand
GTATGATGAGCCATTGCAACACAGCAAATAATTATTAAATTATGTTGGGTAGCACCTTGAGTTTGGCAATATAAAGCAAAAGAATATGTCCTTTGAGGTAAAAATAATTACAGAAATAGAAACCACTAATCAATCACTGAACATAAAATACCTTCACAAAAGTATGAGCATTTATATGCACACTTCAGAATACTAATGGTGTTGGAGTACTTAATATATTCATATTTTGTCATTTTTCCCTGCTTCAGATTCAGATTAAAGGAGTGGTTTCCACAGCTAAAGCCAGAGGACACCCATATAAAGTGGATACCAATAACACATATAACTTCAATAATGCATGTTCTTAAAAAAAAAAAGCAATATGGTCATGTTTACACACTAACACATTAATTATGTTTTTTAATGTAATTTCCATATGCTAATAAATATACTTGAATTTAATCATTCATTTTATCAGTCATTTATTATTACTTTACATGATGCTGAGCCTGCAGCTGTTAATCTGGCCCTGGCTGGAACAGGCTACAGAAACTTTCTATGGTTATACATGTCTTACTGTTTATTTGAATTATTTCTGATCCAAGCAGATGGAAGTGAAGGGTACAGATATCATAAACCAATACAACATGTACACTTTATCATATATTTTTTCCCAGATAAAATTGTAAAACACTAAGAGGTATCCTGTGCATGGTGTCTTCCAGGTAATGAAGACACAGAAGCAAAACAAACAATATATACAGTAAAGCATATTAACATTTACAAACAACTAGGCAAACACATTATACAAAGGAACATGATTTTTTTTTAAATCCAGCAACATACAAGAAAATTGTAAAGTAAGGTTGCATATAACTATGCACTCACATAATGTCAGACTAGATAAATAACATATAATTTTCCTGTTAACCTTTGGGTAGCAGCCTTGGGTATCATTAAAACTATTAATATATTTTATCAGAGCTGATTAATAATAGCAGTAATCACTGAATTCAGTATCAATATAAATTTGTAACAATCCAGAATGTCTAGAAAATCATAAAGAATTATCAGGACATTACTAGGCATCTTAGCATAATTTTCCTTGTGTGAATTTTAAGCTGAGCTAAATAGTGTAACAGTAAACAGTATATCAATATGATATTGTATTCATATATCAACAGTTTACTGATAAAATATCAAGTTTCTAAAAAATCTTCCCAGAAGAATCTAAAGTTTTAAAAATAAAGCATTACCAAAATACAGTACAATAAATAGTATGAGGTATTTTAAAGTATAATGACAACCAGACATTCATATACAACAATATTCATTCTAACTGTATCATCACATAACCACATTAGATAAACAGTTCTGTATCCATTCAACATTGATTTAGAACAGATATTTAAGATGGTAAACCACAAACACTATTAGGAGTGGAATGTTGAAATACTTTTAGTTAATTCAGAACAGAATTGCAAATTACTTATTCACTAATTCCCTTACAAAGCAAAGATTCCACCATGCCACATAACTAACTATTGCTAAACTATAAAAATTACAAAAATCAAGTATTTTTTATTGAAATCAAGTATCATGGATGTCCTCAAAGTAATTCCTAAACACTAACAGATATAAAGGTATTTCTTCAAACATTAAAAGCATATAAGCAGTGCTGGCCCTATGCTATTCATGGCTCTATGCCAGGATGATATTGGCATAACCCACAAATAATCCCAATCAAATAATGAAAATATAACCCCATCTAAAAATGGGAATAATCAAATTTATTTTATTTGTTGCTAGTGATATTTACAGTATTTTTACTTAATTATTAATTCCTAAAGGAGACATGTTTGTTAAATATGCTTCAGCTATACAGATCTGTACTCTTCTTTAGTCAAGTTTTCTTCATCTTGAAAAACTCACGGTACAATTACAAGGGAATAGAATAGAAAAGAAAACAATAGCGTAACAGATGTTCTTGCAGAAACAGTGTAAGTAAGTACCAGAAACTGTAATGATTTATGCCTGGGTGTTTTGCTTCAGTTTTGTAAATGGTTGCAGCTTGTATTTAGCCTCTACTTATTCCCAAAATTCACACAATGTGCTTTTGTACAGATTAACTTTTAATTAGTTTGAGCAACACCTAATACTTCAAAACAGTATTTATGTAGCATATCACTAGTGTACATATGCTATGATTCTAACCTCACAGGTTTCTCTCAAAACATATTTAAATATTATGATGGATGTAGGTTTCTAACTGCATAAAAGAATATAAAATGCAAAACCAATTTTTTTAAAATATATCCAAAAACAATAAAGGGTAAAATATTAAATAATTATTTCTTCATGAATATTTTCAATATGCAATATTGAGAATACTGCAGAAAAGGATATATGAGTTTTCAAATCTAAAATAATCTAGTTTGAAAAGTTTGATAATCACTTTTTCAATACACGTTCTGTTGCCACATGTAATTAATTATTTAGCATACAACTACCATGGACTACTTATTAGATATAATGCTAGTCAAAGGGCAAAACACACTACTGCAACAGGGGTGACGATTTTTAACTGTGATGTATACATCACAAATGTGCGGAAAACTGACAGTGTATGCATCAAAAGAATGTTTTTTTAATAGGTGCACATAGCACAAAGTCAAGCTCCCATCTTGCACACCTACTTCATGCGAACTGGGAGCTTGACCCCCTCCAGTAATGGGCCAGACACCCTGCCAAAATTCCTGGACCGCCCCTGCATGTAGTCTGCTGAACATTTATTAGTGGCCTGTAGTTTTGATCAGAATTTGAACAAATTAAAGAATTTAACAATGAAGAATGTTTTTACATCTAACAATGAATTGAATTCTCACGGGCACTATATACAAATCTATATTTTATTCAGAAGTACCAATCATAATCATAGATTATGAATCACTAAACAGTGCACAATTATCAAGGAAAAATGTACTGCAGTCTGAATATACTTAACTATATTCATAATTGAACATTTGATATAAAAATCTAGATTTTATGCAGAAGTACCAATCACAATTACATATTAACCCATTGGCAGCGGATGGCATGATTTGCTGCAAAGGCTGAGTCGGTCATAGACGCGGATGGCACCGTGCCAGACATGTAAACCAGCCATCCTACTGCACAAACATTTATTTAATACTGCGTCCAATGGGTTAAGAGATAAAAATAATTCATGATTATCAAGGCAAAATGTACTGCAGTTTGCATACCCATTAACCCTTTGACGACAGTGCGTCACATCTGTGTGACAGCTAAATGCCAAATGACGGGGTGACACACCAGTTTGACATTCCCGATGCAATATTGCATAGGCCCGGCGTAGGGGGTTTCCACTTATCGCCGGCCCATCAGGATTGGGTTAACTATATTCCTAATTAAACATTTGATTGAAGCTGTAAATATCTCTCATATAATTTTAAACTGAAGCTGAAAATCATCACTTTACATGTACTCTTTGTTTATGTATAAAGGATAAAACTTCAGATTTATTTGTTTGTTTGTTTGTTTGTTTATTTTCCTTGCTTTGTTTCAAACTGCCTATTTTTATGTAACATCACCCAAACATCTGGTATGACAGTATTTTCTAGCATTTTTATCCTTATCATTTTAGTATGAAAGACCCTGAACTTAAGCAAAATATTATACTGTAGAAACAAAAATTTACTTACATCCATATACATTAGTATTCATGCAATGTGTCTCTGGCTTTAGTGCCTGTCAGGTATTCAAAATTCTGCCAAAGAACCAAAAATGGTTGAAGACCTCTACCCTACCAAATTGATAAAATGGTAAACAAAAACACTGTAACAAAAGATGTTCTCACATTTCAATTAACATATTTTGTGTACTTGTATAGTGAGCTTTTCTGTCGTAGTACTAATATCATATCTGACTCCTGAGCTGACTGTGGTAGAATATCATAGGAACAACATACTTATTTATTAACATAACTCAGTACTGTAAAAAAAAAACATTCAAATTCATGCAACTTTGGGTTATTATTCAGGACTGGGTCAACTAAACATCTCTAGGCAATTCATCACCCTCAGCACTTCTTTGAAATGCATTTCTCATATTTGTAATTATGAATTATAACTTCCATACTCCTACATTTTCTCCCGTTATTCCAGTTAATCTGGAATAATATACATCCATTTTTTGTAATATGTGAAGGCTGGAACTTTAAACTTCTTAGGAATCTTTTATAGCAAATGACTAAAAGACTGTAAGTATAAATGTAAACTTAATGACCTGCTGCTTTGTATACATAAACAACTAAAAGAAAAAGTTTTCTATTTACAAAATAACCTTTTTACTCAGCTGATTGCAATGACATCACAATGCCATTATTTGTATCTGGTTGCTATTACGATAGAGAACCCTATTTCTAAACTGTCCTTATAGAACCATCCAGTTACTATGTTAGAATTGTCATAATAGACTATGCCATATATTCAAGATATGCCATATATTCAAGATACACAAGTGAGTCAATATTCACTGTGCATATTGACTATGGACAACTATCATTACTCAAGTCAGAATACAAAAGATTAAAGGCACATAAATTTTACACAAATGTTTAGGTCAAAGAGGCATGATTAAGTGATTATTTGAAAATTGGGCAATTTTACAGATAGAGCAAACCCACTGCATATGAGTGCATATGACTTACACAGTCATCTCCTGATCGATAAGTAATAACTAATGGGAGCTCCAGTCGATCTTTAGGGCCCAAAAAATTAGATAACTTAATTAATATCTGGGGAAAGTGTAAAACAGTCAACAACTAGACTGCTACTTGGGCTTTGGGAATTATAGTAATGCAAGGAGAAAAATCCCTATTGAACTAGGTGAAAAGTTTCCTAATTCAAACTATAAATCAAGGAGAGTCACTGTATTGTGCATAATGCCCAGAAGCCATTTATCACATTCTAGATGAAGTTAAGGACAACAAGGTTTCAAAT
>BOPN01003027.1:37500-42500 GCA_017312705.2 Penaeus japonicus | reverse complement strand
ATCATTTTGCTAGAGATAGTTCTGAAGCATTAACCTTATCATAATATTTTTTGCAATTAGTTTGGAAATGTTTGGGGAGAGCCAGGGACTCAGAAATATGTCTTACCAAAATCTTTTAGGGGGGAAAAAAGGTTTTGGATTTAACTCTAAACTAAAAATATTTTGGGAGGGCCAGTGACTCAGAACAACTTCTTGCCAAAATCATTTTAGATTTTGGAAGTTTGTAAAGGCCCTCCCTTAATATTTTTGGTAAGAGATAGTTCCAAAATTTTTTCCCCTGCTAAATGATTTCAGTAAGATATAGATCTAAACCTTTGGCTTTCCCAAAATATTTTTGCCAAGAAATTTTGGAATCTTTCTTCCCAACCAAGTGATTTAGGTAAGGGTTCCAAACCTTTGTGTCCCCCATGTACCCTTCCAAAGTCTTTGTTCCCAACTCTTCCAAATGGTTTACATTAGAGAATGTATGAAGATCTTGAGCCCTCCCAAATTATATCAGTAAAATGGTTCCAAGCCTTCATGTCTCCCAAACAATTTCAGGAATGAGTGGCAGTGAGCGAATTCGTGCCCGCCTGGAACAGTTAGACTCCTTGGATGAAATCAGTGGGGGAACCATACGGGAAGTAGGGGGCCTTACACAGGAGGAGTTTACTCAGCGGTTGATTGGGCTAAAGCAGGAGCTGATTCAGTCCTGGCAATCAGATCAGAGAGTAAAAGCCTTGAAGATTGCAATACAGGTGAGTTATGTGGATATGATTTTATTATGATTCTAGATGTATTCAGTATCCAAAAAGTCAGTTTCAAAACAAAAATTAGTGTTGAAATTTAGGACTTTACTTGTTTTGCAAGAATAAAAAAAAAAAAAAAAAAAAAAAAAAGCAAAGAATCTAGATGAATGCATAAAACAAAAGTGTTATTAAAATATTATCCTTGATATTTCAGTGTGTAAAACTGTTGAGTCTCTCAGCACCAGAACATTTCTACCCTCATAAATTTGCACTGGTAATGGAAATCTTGGAGTGTCTTGGAACATTGGTTTGCCAGAGACTCAGAGTTAAATCAAAAAGTGATGAGTAAGTGACTATATTATTTTTCAATAAACACAAGTATTATTATTGTTGTACCACAAATAAAGATGAAGTACATTGAGAATATTCCACTTTGCTTCATTTGTAAAATGAAAAGGAGCATTTGTAAATCTCAGATTCTTTATGTGATTAAGGAATGGTTTAGTATTTCTAGAAAATTGTTATTATATGCAGTATATAACACTGTCTTATATTTCTCTACAGTTCACCCATTAGCTGCAGTAATGATATAAAGTTGGAGGCCCAGGAAATAGCAAGGAATTGGTTCTACAAGGTTGCTTCAATTAGGGAGTTACTTCCAAGGCTTTATCTGGAGGCTGCTCTCTTACCATGCTATTCCTTGCTAAATTCCCAGTAAGTTGTGTTTTGAGAAGAAAGCCACGTCACTTAACTGTAATGAATAATTTTTACAATAATTTCATGTATATTTTATTAAGTTCTGAAATACTTGATATCATTACCTTGTACATAGGGAAGGTGAGCAAGCTCTTGCCAGATTATCCCGAATGATACGAGGCATTGGTGATCCCCTGTTAGCTGCATATGCTAGGATGTATGTCTGCAAGGTGGGCTCTGAGGTGGCACCTACCCTCACTCAGTACATGTCAGAAGGTGTGGAAGATTTTCTTCAAACACTAAAGCAGGTATGAAATAATTAAAAAATACACAAATTGTGACAATCTTTTTTATTATTAACCCATTAACGATGGGTAACAAGATATCACGTCTAGTGGTTTTTGGGTCAGACGCCGGGAACAAGATATTTAGTCAAGGCCAGCGCGTTGGGTGATCGGGCATACAGAACCATTTCCTAGTATTTCAAATTATCATTATCACCAACTTGTTCATTTCCAAATGATTATCATCACCAGCCTGTCAACCTGGCAGCAATCATCACTATCCTCTTAATTATATCTTCACCTTGTTAAGTTGTCTATTGGCCTAGGTGAGCTGCATTCCAGCACTCTTTGTTACTGGTCGCTGCACCAGGTGCCACCTTAGTTGGTGCTTCAATTTTTATATTTGATTTTGTGTCTTACAATGTTAACCTGTGTATAGTAACCATATTATTGACCATATTTTTTTCTATTTACTCAACCAATAGTTCCCCGTTGGCTGCCACTGCCAACACTTGGCTTGATATCTTGTGACCTGTAGTTAATGAGTTAAAAGTTTTAATATCTCTAAAATTGATTTTTGAAATGATAATGGTAATTATTAACATCCTAATCATTATCATATAATCCAAAATCTTCTTTGTTGAAAACATGAAGTAATTATTGAGGTAGAGAAGATTTTTTTTTTTAATCACTCTCGATAGTGCATGTATAAATGAGAGCTTATAGTGGAGAGTGTATGTATTCATGCATCCTGGTATCATCTGAGTCTAGATTCAGAGTGCATGTATATATGTATATATATAGATATATGCAGTATGTTAGTGAGTTAGAAAAAAAAAGAAAAAATGTATAGTTTAAACCCACAAGTACAAATATTCAACCTCATCCAGAATATTTATTTAATAATTTAGTTCTGTTATTTTGTCTGTTTCTGTCATGCTGGATGGAATTAAAAGTTTATTTGTTTTTTGACACGAATCTATTATACTGTGAAATATCTCTTTTGTAGGGTTTGTGGCCAGAGGGAGAAGCTGATGTAAACATGGGAGAAGACAAGGATACCCTAGCTGCTCGTGTATTGTCTCCACCCCTGGAATGGATGATGCAGTGCTTGGCCCAGAGAGCTCCTCATCACGTGTTACAGGTAAAAGAAGAACATCATGCCTAAATTGTTTACCCTTAATAGAGACTGTTACACATTTGTGTATAGAAAAATGATTGGCTCTACATTCTTATAAAGAACATAGAGCACAAAAACATCATATTTTTCAGAGTGTGTTGCGCCAGTGTGAAGGAGGAGAAGGACTAGGACAGAATCTACTTGTTGCAGCCGTTCTCATTACATTCCCACATCATTTCATTGCTCAAAATGCCATTGCCCTCACACACCTTATTGCAGGGTGCTCACACCCAGGTGAACCACTAATGTTAGATTTCCAAATTATTGATAATATAGAAAACTATTTAGATATGAAATTGGAAAACGTGTCATTACGTCAACCGGCTCCAATGGGTTAAATATAGAATATTATTATTTTTCATAATTTCTTAGACTGATATTTTAATTTAGGTGTTTCATGTTATAAAATGAGATATAACTTTTAAAAATATGATGTCATAGAAAACTATGTGATATTGATGACATCATGGCTTATTCATCAGTTGAATAAAAAGATCTGGGTCGAAAGACTATTGTAAAATCAAGTGTGATAGGCCAAGAAATAAAATAAAGTAAAAAATGACTAGTGTAATACTACTGCTAATTTGTCAATTACCCGTGTTATCACGTCACGTCACATCATGAGGTACATGTACATATTCATATGTACATGACCAGGGCACTCCAGGTCATTGCCAAAATGGGGTGGGGATGCTGATGACTACTTGCTTCAGCAGGTGTTTGTTGGTCTGTTCGTTTTCTTCTGAAAGTTTTCTACTCTAGAGTCAATAAAAGCTTTCCTTTTAGCACTCACATGAGGCATTTTGAATTATTCACAAGAAAATACACCAAAAACACGTAATAAAGCACCACCAAAAAAGCGACATCATTTCTCTCGCGTGCTATCAGGGTAACTGACTCTTGTGAGCATTTATCTGAGGTGCCCAGCTGTCGTGCCAAAGTTATCGTACTGTAAACATATTATAACATAATATATGCAAAAAAAAACGGAGAAAACACAAAAAAAAACAGCATATACAGGATAATTGCATCACTGCCGCGCCTCCCTCTCTGCATCAAGGTCATTTGGGACATTTAAAGATCGGCCATTTAAACCTAATGTTTTCGTTGTATGACCGCCAGCGATGTCAGAGATGATGTGTCTGACTATGACGAATTCACACACAATTATTAAAAAAATATGATTTTTCGACCCAATTCGGTGCACGACTCCCTTAATGCCCCACTAAGAGATGCTTCCACTTTCCATTGGTATTTTCACATAGAAGTGAATAATGTAGGCAAAGTTCAATAAAATAACACTAAAAAAGCATTGCCGTAACATGTTTTTTGGCTGAACATGGCCATATTTTTACATGCCTCTATGTTGTAGATGCATTCATGAAAACCATAAGAATAGGGTGGGTGAAAAACACTCTGAGAGGTTCAGTGCGGCACTGTGCAGTGGGAAACCACCCCGGCACGAAGCATCGCACACTTGTTACCTTCCCGTCATAAGTGGGAGTAGGCAAAAATATGTCCCATCGTGAATGGGTTAATTAGGTATATTGGTATATTATAATAGAACAACAAATATAATAGTTTTAGGGAGCAAACGGACAGCTCTATTTTTTTTTTTTTACAAAGATTTCTTAAATTTCTTTTCAGGCAAATCACAACATGAATTGCTGTGTGACTTAGGAAGGTGTGTGAATCAAGCTGCTCCTTCTCAGCATCAACAGCTGCCCTTGCTAAATGCTGTTTGGAAATTAGTCACAAAAATACCTGATGTAAAGGATTACTTATCTACAGCTAGAATTTGGCTTGAGTTTACTGCAAAGCATTTTACGGTAAATACTGAAATATTGATAAGGATGATAGCAAAAGGACACAAAATATGTAAATTACTGAATTTCTGTATTTCAGTTGGTGTTGATGAAATTCTACTTATTGACTTTAAAGGCAACACTTACTTTTACATGTTATAGGCATTCATGTTATATAACTGGAACTAACCATTGCTAAACCATTAAATTGATATGACATTATTAGTTTTAGAACCATATGTATATTATTTACATTTAGATATCAATATCTAAATCTGTCTAGTCAGTTTGATAAATCTGATGGAAA
>BOPN01003027.1:17500-32500 GCA_017312705.2 Penaeus japonicus | reverse complement strand
CTTTTACGAGGTCTTACAAATGCTGTTAGAACATATCCCTGGCCTAAAGACACAGATCTTCAAGCACTTATGTCGATTTCACTTCTTCATGCTTTATCTGCTGCTGCTCAAGATGTCTTGCCTTACCACATACAATCAGGTGAGTAAAACATGAGTTTTACTCATGTTTTGTCCAAAGAGAATACCAATTGCTGTATTTAAGTCTTTAGCTCATTGGCACTGGATGCCATCCATGCATACCTTAAAAGAATAAGCCCAGATAATAGTTGCCATGTATACATGCCATACTTATGGTGGGCTAAACACTGGGTGGCATGATTGTCTAATACTAATATTAGTTTAATATAGCCTTAAAGATATCTTTACTGAAATTATTGAGGAAATAACTTCATTGCTTTATAAATATATAGAAAATTTATAAAAACTCATTGTTCATGAGTATATAGGAAATGTATAAAATATCATTGTTGTATAAATATTTAGAAAATGTATAAAAGTTTTATAATTTTTTACTATTTATCACCTTTGATCTGTGCTTCATCATGTAACCATTTCCCTAAAACATAGTTTCAATATTATTACTTATTAAAAAACTAAAACATGATTGTGTCCACCCATAAACCATGTTACTTCCTTTGCATAGTCTTATCCAAAGGAACAGAAAATATGAAGAATATATATATTTCAATATCAGTCTATGATAACCTTTTTAAAGCTAGTGAGTAAACTCTCAAATCATGTATTTGACATTCAGGCCAACAGTATTCCAATATTTAGAATGAGTGTTACTGACAAGTTATCACACTTGGCTGCTCTAAGAAAATCCTCCAAGATCTAGGAAAAGATTGTTATGATTTTTCCTTGGCTCCTATGTAGCTATACAACTAGATTTACACAGGGAACCCTGGCCTTACTGGTTGCCTGTTGAGTTATGAAAAAGGCAGTTGTGAAGCACCTACTCATATATAGAATGATAGCCATTAATGAAACCTGTTAATAAAAGCCCATTGGCTTAAATAATAAATTATAATCATATTACTTATATTTATGGTTGGTTTTCCTCTACAGTGGAGGGCAATGACACACTCTATGGGGGGGATCCTCTTGTCAAGCAAGAGGCAGAGCAGTTATCTGCTGTCTTACTACAGGATGTTCTTTCACATATAAAGGTTTGTGGCAACTTGAACATCGTACAATTTTTCATAATGCACATCGTAATAAAGTTTCCATTAGATTTTAAATGCATTTACTAAGTATGTATGATAGCCTGTTGCAAGGAAAGGTAAATTTTATTGCAAAATAGTACCAAGTACTTGTTTGAAAATTCCTTTGCAAGTTGTTAGAATTAATAGTATAGGTAATTTTTTAAATCAATAAATTTTTTACCATGAGCACTATAAATATTGTGTAGTTATGAAATGCACTGATTTTATTAATACAATTATACTGATATTTTTATGGCAGGGATTAACGGGCATTCAAGAAAAGAGAAGTGGGCCATTGACACAAGGACTGTTTTGGTGTGTCATAACCTGGACTGACTTGTCTCAAACTCCAATGATGAATTTGGCAATCATTGTGTGGGCTTTGGTGAAAAAGCATAACTCTTCCCAAACAGTGGTGGGTACAGTCTAATGTTAATATGGAGGTCTTGTTCCAAACCCTTACACGAGAAAGAAATTTCTAATTTTTATTTAATTATAGTAAGCTTTGTACCTTGCAGTATGAATTTCTAAACATAGTATATCTCTTTTGCATTTCAGATGCAGATGAAGAAGGCTATCTCTAAGCGTGGAGGACACTTAAATGATTCTAGTCTTCTTGAACTAGCAAAACACTGAAAAATAAATATAGATTTTATTAGACAGTGTCTTCCATTAGAAAAGATTAATAATTCTTGATCATTGTGTATTTGAATCCATATTCATTAATGAAAAGGTATTTTCACAGAAGCAGAAAGATCTGATAGAATGTGTTAATAGCAGTTTTAGATAATGAAATATACCAAACTGCAAATGTAACTTTATTTATGTAGTAGTATGTAATAATTATATAAATTTAAGGAACACATTAGCGGAAAAGATTATATTATTTCATAAAATGAGATGCATAGTTGATTTATCTTTTAACCCATTGGTTTCGGATGGCATCATTTGTTGTCAAGGCAAGCAATAGGCCTAGACACAGATGGGCTGGGCCATATCTGATAATACCGACACAAGGCTGTATAAGCTTATTTAAAAATACTGCGGCCAAAGGGTTAAATGAGATTGATGATGTATTTTTTTTTCATATAGATGTGTATATTTATTGTACTTTAAATATACAGCGGAAGACTGATTGCAATATTTATATATAGAGATTCTATTATTTCATAAAATGATGCTAAAGGATGCATAGTTGATTTATCTTTTAAATGAGATAGATGATGTAATTATTTTTCAAATAGATATGCATATTGTACATTAAATATACAGCAGAAGACTAATTGCAATATATATATATATATATATATATATATATATATATATATATATATATATATATATATATATATATATATATATATATATATATATATATATAGAAACAGTTGGCCATCACATAAGTTTTACCTTGATATGTAATTTATATTGTCAATGAATGTATTATATATAGTCATTAAGGCTTTTTTTGTGCTTCCTGCCTTAAATTTAAGAACATTCATGAGGCTATATACTAATTTCAGTGAGGAGGCTTAACATTTGCATCCTTATGGACCACAGTTAATGCTAGGTATCTGATCATAAAAGATTTAAAGAATCTTGGACACAACACTCCTTCACATTGCTTTCCAAAGTACAGTCACTTAATGATTGGTAAAGTAATGAAAGTCTTTATCTGTTTTCCTTGTGTTTCAGTAGTTTTGGCTAATATGAAATATAAGGTTTTATAGAAAATGTATATGGAAAAGGCCTGTAATCCTACTTCAGTTACAAAAATGCAAACAGATGAGGTAATAATGACTAGATATGAGAAACCATTTTAACATTTTCTTTTTTCTTTGATAGGACCAATTTAGCTTGTTTATCCTTATTATTCTTTGCAAACATTTCCAAATATTATTTTGTTCAGCACTGGACCAAATTCATCTAAGTTTAACCTATTGTGGATGGGGGATAGATTCACTTGGCCAGTCTCCAGGATGGGTTTTATTTCAGAGCAGGCAGCTACACACAACATACTTTGACTTTTCCCATTATCTTTCAGTCACTCATTGTGAAACCATTTTTGAGCCATTTTTGTGTTTTATTTTTTGTGTGTTTTATGTGCTATATGACAGGCTCTATCAATGCTGCAGTTGACTAAAATTGTAGTATATGATCCATATCAGGTTATTACTTTCTTTATTCTCAGTGTGATAGAAGTATTGCTGTTTTTATGGGAGGACAAAAAGCAACTTTATTTTTTTGTATTTGTGTGCTGTCATAAACAAATACAAAACATATAATCATCTTCTATAGGGAAAAGGAAGAAAACCTGTGCTGTATAAAGATAGTGCTTGCTAGAGACCATGGATGGCTGCCATTCAAGGCTCTCTCTCCTACTGGTGCTAGAAAAAAGTGGTGCCATCTAGGTTTTGGATGTTAGGTTTGCTTAATATTACAGTAATTATAGTAATAAAACAATAAAATAGCACAATGACCCAAATCCCAAAACTCCCATCATTAGGCTAAAGTCCCTGCGTCATGTATATCATAACACCCGTCCACAATGGGTAAATTCTATTTTTTCATTGAAGCATTGTAGTATAGTATCTTTCCTTTTTTGGATAAGTTCACAGATCATACGTATTTTTACTATCTAATCTCATATATTAACACATTATAAACTGATACAGATAGATAGATAGATAGAGATAGATGGATATATGCGTGTGTATATACATAGTTCAGTTCAGACATATTTGCGAATATGCACGAGGTGGCCCAGCCTCTGTCAACTATGAGTGCTGACTCAACTTATCTAATCTTATCTGATCATCATCGCTGAATTCAATTCAGCTCAGTTCAGAGAGATTTGCGAAGACGTCGCTTCGCCCGGGCTGTGTGGATGGGGTGGCCCGGTCTCTATCAACTATAAGTGCTGACTCATCTGATCATCATAACTGAACTCTTACTGTGGCGGTCGGATTGCCTGTAGGCGCTCCATTTGCCAGGGGACAAGTGACAGGCATAGCAGTCTAACCAGCCTGGTGGCTGTCGTCTCTGGGCCCTGCCTGAGGAAGCGAGTGTGCTCACATTCCATCAGGTAGTGCTCTAATTTGGCGTCCGGTGCACCACAATGCTCACAGCCTCGCTCATCTTGCTCAATAGTGGGTATGATTTGCCACGCACAAGGGTAGCCTATTCTCAGTCTGTGCAGACTGACTTCAGCACACCTTGATATTCTAGGAGAGAGTATCAGTGACTCATAGCCTGTGGCGTC
This sequence comes from Penaeus japonicus, assembly GCA_017312705.2. Classification (NCBI taxonomy): domain Eukaryota; kingdom Metazoa; phylum Arthropoda; class Malacostraca; order Decapoda; family Penaeidae; genus Penaeus; species Penaeus japonicus. Next base: position 28,033 of record BOPN01003027.1, on the reverse strand, counting down.
TGAGTACCAGCTGGACGAGAGGGAGGTTCTCGCTTCCTCTCTATGTCGCTGCAGGGCACTGACCTGCAGTTCAGTTCAGACAGATATGCGAAGACGTCGCTTCGCCTGGGCTATATGCTCAAGGCGGCCCGGCCTCTGCCAGCTATGAGTGCTGACTCATCTTATCTAATCTTATCTGATCATCATCGCTGAATTCAATTCAGCTCAGTTCAGAGAGATTTTGCGAAGACGTCGCTTCGCCCGGGTTGTGTGGATGGGGTAGCCCGGTCTCTATTGGCTATAAGTGCTGACTCATCTGATCATCATAACTGAACTTTTACCGTGGCGGTCGGATTGCCTGTAGGCGCTCCAGTTGCCAGGGGGCTAGTGACAGGCATAGCCGTCTAACCAGCCCGGCGGCTGTCGTCTCTGGGCCCTGCCTGAGGAAGCGAGTGTGCTCGCATTCCATCAGGTAGTGCTCTAATTTGGCGTCCGGCGCGCCACAATACTCACAGCGTCGCTCATCTTGCCCAATAGTGGGGATGATTTGCCATGCACAAGGGTAGCCTATTCTCAGTCTGTGCAGACTGACTTCAGCACACCTTGATATTCTGGGAGAGAGTATCAGCGACTCATAGCCTGTGGCGTTTGAGTACCAGCTGGCCGAGGGGGAGGTTCTCGTCTCTTCTGTGCTGCAGGGCAATCGACCTGCCCTGCAACCATCGCTTTACGCCTTAGCAGTTCCCGGCTAGGATGCACCACAAGATCACTCAAGGGTTTCTTCCTGCCTTCCTCCGCTAACCTGTCAGCTACGTCATTCCCTTCAATACCAACATGGCTTGGGATCCAGTTGATGATGATGCGTCTTCCCTGATCCAGGATTCTCTGAGCAATGGTGAGAATCGAGGTTACCAGGTAAACGTTATCAAGGGGCGTGCTTTGTTGCAGGCTGTCAATGGCGGCCCTAGAGTCTGTGTGTATAACAACATGCCCGTCCGTCTGGGCTGCATGGGCTAGGGCTCCCATAATAGCTACTGCCTCTGCCTGGAGCGAGGAGGCATTGTCTGATACCCGCATAGCTTTCTCTATGCCCCTTGCTGCAAAACCGGCGCCTGCAGTGCGGGTGGTGGGGTCTACAGAACCATCCGTGAAGTAGGTTTTACTGTTCAGCGGCGTGATTGCTGTAATGTTCCTCTCCGCCTCAGTCAGGGTGGGGATGGTCCATGCCCTTGATCAGTAGTGTCTCTTTGAGCTCAAAGCGTTTCAGCACTCTGGTTGTTTGAGACAGCCAGGTGTTGTTAGCAAAGAGTTCTTGGTTTTGTGCAAGCCGACGCTGCACTCTCTGTCTTAGCTGCGAGTCCAGTGGGGACTGTAGGACATTTGCAAGGAACTGGGCCGCCATCTGATCAATCCGGGTGTCCAGGGGAAAGAGTTTGGCCTCCAGGAGGAGGTTAGTAACCTTAGCCCACCCAGGGGCACCCAGAATAATCCTGGCGGCTTCGTTTTGCATTATGTCGAGTCTTTTCCTGAGTCCAGGTTTTACTGTGATCAGGGCGACGGAGGCGTAGTCCACAATGGGACGGACAGCGTGCACGTAAAAAGATCTTAGTACGCGGTGTCCAGCCCCTAAGCGCCGCCCAGACAGAGCTCTCATGTGACCTCACCCTTTGCAGACCTTGATAATTTGTTTGGGACATGGTAAGATTTATGTGTTTCAATATACTAATCTACTTATTTATCATATCCTTTTATATGTGGCCAAGTAGCAATTGGGTGTGGAGCTGAAGCAGCTGTTCGTGCATCAAACAAGTCTGTTATGTAGAGATGACTGACGCTCCACACTTCACGAAAAAACTTTTCATTTTTCAGAATTTCAGAGACAGGAATATGGACCTTTATTAATATTTCTCATGATTAACCCAATCACTACGGGATATCACACCCATCTGACACGGCAAAAAGTGCCTGATGACAGGGCGACACATCAGTGTGACATCCCGAGGGGATATTACTTTGGCCCGGAGTAGGGGGTTGCCAGTTCTCGCCGAGCCTGTTAGCATTCGGTTAATAAATTATTAATGGTACTAATAGTGATAAAGTAAAATTTAAGGAATGGGGTAAACAGGGCAGGTCAGGTAGGCCTGCTAATTGACTCCTTGGTGACTAAGAGATTATGAAATGATCTGTGTGTAAAGATTATTAAAAACTAAAGTATAGTGGACAGTACATGTATATGTGTACTCCTGGTGTCAACTGGTTGATTATATAAGTGTGGAATTATTCTTAACCTTTCTGGGTCAGGCCATATCTTCAGATGTTCAGCCTATGCTAAGCATTCTAAGATATGTGTTTTCTATTAATTTTCTAGACATATGGTATAATGTATGAGTCTATATATAATATGTTAGTAGATATTAGTAATATTAACTATCATTGGTATGATGCCCTACAAAATTGCAGCCTTGCAATTTCAATAAAAGAAGAAATGCATTACAAAAGTGATCTGATCCTGTGAAACATGCCTGTCATGGAAGGGTTAAAATATACAAATGAAAGCTGATATTGTCATCCAAGGTTGATGCTGGAAAATCAGTTTTTAAGTTTGCCTAAACAGTTTTCCATTTAGATAAATATGAGTGCTGATGTTATTTTTTATTTGCTCTCATAAGTAGAAAAAGGGGATTAGCAGCATTTTATTTTTGTGTGTGTATTTGTTGACAGATATTAGATATGCCTCTCCACGAATTGGGTGCTCCAGCTTATACAAAAACTGACATGGAAGCTTGGATGCCTGGAAGAGGGGTCTATGGAGAAATATCTTCAGCTTCTAATTGCACAGATTACCAAAGCTGTCGTCTCAACATTTCTTACAGGAATCAGGAGGGAGTGCAAAAGTATGTTATTAAAATTAAGATCAAATGCATTGCATGATTGTAAATGGATATTTCTAACTTCATCTGAATTATATGTAAATAGCTAACAGTTCAACAAAATCTCTATCAAATAAATTTATGCTTTGCTATTTCTGTTCTAGGAGATCAGGGGCATATGTACTTCAGACAAACAGTTGACTAAACCAATATTTTGTGCTGAACAGTACTATTTCTTGTTTGAAATATCTACCTATGTACATCACAATAGGTGGTTCTGAGGCACTTGGCCAGAGCCTCCTGGAAGGCTTTCCAGTTGGCTCTTTCCACCTTCCATCGAGGATTGTGCTTGGGCATGGGTGCCGGGCCAGCATCCAAGATGGTGGTGACTATCCCATAATGATCGCTCGTGGCAGTGTTGTCCACAGACCAACTAATTCTCTCGACCAGGGCCGCCGTGACAAAGGTGAGGTCAAGGACCGGGGGCCCCCGCCAACGTGCGTAGGCTCCTGGCTGTTGAGAAGAGCAATCTCTGGGCATGACTCTAGCACCTCGGCTATATGGCAGCCTGCCACATCACGTCTCTGAGTGGGAGCCAGGATGGGGTGGTGGGCATTAAAATCCCCCCCTATGAGAATTAGCTCATGTGCTGCAGCAGCACAGGATTCACTGATGTCTTGAGAGGACCCCCGGCTAAATGGATCTCAACAGCAAGGGATTCGACACCTCCACACTGCCCAGGATCCGCAATCAGGGAGCAGGGGATAGTCGACTTCACAAGGGTAATCAGGCCTCTGGTACCTTGCGTACTCGGTAGCACAAAGGGATGATATCCCGAGAAGCGAACAGATTCCCCTGTTAGCGTCTCTTGGAGCATGACAACATCAATTTTCCGAGATCGCATGATCGCGTGAAGGGAGAAGCTGTTGATGTTCCACTGCAGTATGCTTAGGTTAGTGGCCATAGTGCTTGTCTGCGTTTACTATGTCATTGACGTCGAGGTATTCGGTCTCTGTGTCCGACGCCCCAGTGTGGGTATCGTCAGACATTTCGGAGTCTGACAACTCCTTGGTGAGTTCCTCACTGAGCGTGATTTCCTCACTTGACTCGTCACTGTCGTCAGGACAGGTCGAGCTACTGGAAGGGCTGGGTCTCCTGGGAGGTGGAGTATTCCTGGTCGCCTTGGCCTTCCTTTTGGGTGGCCGTGGCTTCCTCACCCTTTGGGGTTTGGGCGCAGGCTCTGCCAGTGTGGTCTTGGCCGCAGGTTTGTCGGGGAGACAGGTCTCGCCCTGGGGGTTTGTGGGGGAAGGAGTCTCGCCCTGAGTTGGAGTGGGAGTTGTGGCCTTGGGCCTCATGTCCTTTTCCTTCAGGGCAGCGACGGTCTGAGTCATTGCCGTCATGGCTACCTCGACTGCCTTCTCCGTCTCCTCACTGGTCCTCCCCAATGCCGTCGCAACTGCTGTGACGACTGTCTTCAGCAGGAGCGTCAAGTCCTTCTCTGTGAACAGAGTCGGTCTCTCCGCTCTTGGGGTAGCCTTTGAGGTGTTCCCAGACCCCTTCCGGGTCTGTTTCCGTCTTGGAACATCCACCAGCGCCGGAAACTCTTTTGTGTTGGAGGCGTCCGGTGCTGGTTTCGCTTTGGGCGGTGCTTCCTTCCTCTTAGGAGGGGGGGGGGGAGCCCTTACCCCTTTGTTCTGCCCCCAGACATAAGTGCCTAGAGGGGCGGGAACAAAGTCTGGTCGTTTTGCAACGATCTCTTGCCGCCGAAGAGCCTCTTCCTTTCTAACAGAACATCCGAGGCTCCAGGCGTGGTGTTTTTTTATGGCAGTTTGGGCACTTGGCAGTGATGTCACGCTTGCCATCTTTGTGTGCTTTGAGGCACACCTCTGTTCTGTGTGCCCGACTACAGACACCACATTTCGGCTTTGCAGAGCAAATAGCCTAGTGGTGTCCGTACTTCTGGCACGTGAAGCATCGGAGCGGGTCTGGGACATATGTCCTGAGGCTGTAGGAGCCCCAATTGCCAAGGTCCAAGGACGCAACTGGGGCTCCCTTCAAAGTGACCAGGACTTGTCTGGTTGGGTGCTTCCCTTTCGAGAGTCGAGAGGCTCCCACCACCTTGGAATGAGCAGTGATGACCTCGAGGTCATACATCAGAGGAAAGCCAAGAAGTATCATCTTGGACTTCCTCTCTTCGGGAGTCAGAGCCGACAAGCTCACCTTCCGCCCATCCAGGAGCTTGTCAGTCTCCTGGAGGAAGGTGAGGGTGGCTTGGTCCTTTGGAACGATTATCATGCCATTGTCTCTGGCAATTCTAATCGTCAGACGGCACTGTCTCTGGGTTTCCAGAGCCCATACCATCTGGTAGGTATTGTCGAATCCTTCCGGTTTAGGGGGAACCCTAAACTGGGGGAACCGACTTGGGGCTGCAGACTCGCCCTGCGAGTCCGAACTCGGCCGAGGTCGTTTGCTTGTTCTCCGAACCGACGCCGGAGTTTTGCCAGTGGGGCCAGTAGGGTTGGAGGGTCCAGACCGAGGTACTTGGGTGGGTTTTTTTTTGGACCGACACCAGAGCCCTGCCCATCTTTTCCCTTTTGTCATCAAAGCCCTCGAAGGGGTCCAAGGTGACATAAGGCATGACTGGCTTTGAGTAGCTTCAACTTTCATGGTTAATAAACTCATTCACAATGTAATTCTTCTCATAATAATTGTTTAAATTATTTCAGGAAAAGCTTCCAAAATTTGGGGTTAGAATACGTTATTTACTAACACTGTTCCAACAGTCCATTTTTTATGATAACCTAAAACTTCAGGGAGCGCCAACATCTAAGGTCATTAATTAACGAAACTTATTAAATGTATTATCTCGTGATAGATTTTGGTTTTCACTCTCAAGTCGTTTTACTCACATTTATTTATTTGGTTCTGAGGCTAGAATTTTACTTGTATCTACAGTATATACACATATCAATTTGATCATACATTGTACCATCCACCGACACTTACCTGGTTTTCTTTGCAGTTGTCTGACGCAGCTGACATTTTTCAATTTGATGTATTTCACTGATGGGGCAAGCCTGTTATTTTCCATGAACTGCTCAAAACTTTTCTTTAAGTATGCTAGATATTTTCTAAATTCTACCTTTCAAGATAAGAATGAAAAATTTTAACACATTCAATGCTGCAATTTCTGGATGGCCAAATGCCATCACTCATAAATATCAATTCACATCCCTCTCAAGAACTTGCTCTTAAAGTCTGACATTTAGGATTGAATAAATGTTATAAGAAGCCTTGGTGTATTTTTGATAACTTGCTGGGATTGTCTGAGGTATTAAAGTATGTTTATCAGTGCATTCAGTATGGATTTTGCTACTGAATATCTTTCATGTTTACCACACTCACACATACTGGTGACACCCAGTATGGTCAATTTGATGAACTGTGAATTATTCCTAAGGGCTTTCTTTAGCCTAAAATTTCTCGAAACAATGAAATGAATAGTTTTAATCACAATTAAAAGTTAAAATCATCTCAACATTCCAAGAGGATGAAATAAAAAGGCATCTTATCAAACTTTTTAATTAAAAATTTTACCATTTAGTTACAGCAGATAATATGTGTAATACCCAAGGAATAATAATATGTAGGCTGTACAACTCTGTGGCCTGTTCATTTACTGTTCGGTTTTAAAAGTACAACTTTCACTTGACACACAAGCTGTATCAATGCTTTAACAGACCAACTCAATAAATACATAATACATAATTTTCAAAATCAGTTTTATTTATATAATTTCCTGTACGACTGTGGCAAGCGCATAGTGAAATGAAGAAATAATGGTATACATGGCCTGAATATGGCCTTTAGCATAAATAATAGGAAGTAAATGAGGAGACAAAAAAAAAAAAAAAAAAAAAAAAAAAAAAAAAAAAAAAAAAAAAAAAAAAAAAAAAAAAAAAAAAAAAAAAAAAAGATAAATAAAAAAAACTGAATAAATACGAATACTGGCCAGACCTCCATCATGGAAACTAGCAGCAGATTCATAACTCAAAACAAAGTGCTGGGAATGTTGTATGTTGCATGAATCTGAACTGGATCTACCCTAATGGCATCTGTACTTTGTAGACACATGCGCATGCTAGTTGCGCACCTAAAGGAGTGTTTCCATTAAGAAAAAAATAATAATGAAAAAAGAACTTTTTCAGCCATGCAGAGTAGTGTCATGGACATATGGAAGGCTGGGTAAACAAGGAGAATGACAAGAGTAGTGTCAAGTATAACTGCCTGCATTTGCAGAAAGCACAGAAAAGAGACAACTAATTCTTATTACTTTATTGTAACAATAAATGAATATCTACCCTTTATTACACAATAAATAATGCAAGGAAAAAAAATCTAAACTGCAGATATTCTTAAAAATCATTATCCTCCCTCCCCATTCTTCACTCTTTCCAAATCATAAACACATAGATATATACCCTATTACTGTCTCAATATCACTGAGCAGTAGTGTTCCATCTATGTGTACACTACGTAAAAAAAAAATACACATTCACTACATGGTCAGGCTGATACGCTTAGACAAATATATTATACAATGAAACACATGGAAGCTGCAGCATAACTCTTTTTTTAACAAATACTTCAGATTCATAGTTGATACACAATATATATACATTTCTTCAAATTGCTTTGGTTAACATCTGTACAGCTTAGAGGTAAGAATAGAACAAATAGATGCACTTGGTACTTCAATTAGAAGACAAATGTTTATCTTGCTGGCAGTAAATGCATTATAGAAAGACATTAAAATTTACCTAATGTGTTGTTAAAAAAAGGAAAAGAAAAGAAAGAATTAAAGAAAGAAAAGTTATCAATAAAAAAAAAAAAAAAATGCTGATGAGGCATCAACATTATCAAAAAAGAAGAAATCACAGCTCCTCAAAATGTAATCACTCGGCAGCGGTATTTGAGGACCTTTTCCTGAGATTGTATGTTTTACGGTAGCATGTGTTTGTGGCGAGAATTCTGCTGGAGTCACTTCCCTCTTGGGGCACGGGACTCTCGCTCCTGGTGGACACGACTAAGTTTTGAGACGGGCTCCAGGAGTTACTGCTACTGGAGAGGACGTTAGTGGTTGCCACATACTTGAGGGGACCAATGGATGCGTTGTTGTTTACCTCGGAATCCGACCATCTTACCACACACACCCTGTTGGGTCCAAAGGTGGGGCAACCTTTGACTAAATGAGGCCACTTTAATGCCACAAACAAGTTGTGTATATAACTTTCAGTAAGATAAAAATAACTCAAAGCCCTTGAGTCAGTAGAAATGGATATTTTTTTTTTTATGACTCCACAATAAGCCAGTCAAATATCTGCCTCAGTGATAAACACTAGAAAGAAATGGTATAGGTAAAGATAAATATCTCTTACATAAAACTATGGCAAACTTGAGGTAAAAAATGAAGTGGACACAAAGAAGAACGGAAGTCACAAAAGATGATATGAAATACCAATGAATCTAAATGTTCACGTTAGTCCAATTCTCCTCACTGTACAGCTGTTAACCAGACCCCTCAAGGAACAAACTCTCACAGGATACATTTGTACTTGTAACATTTCCTCTATTTCCAATATTATTACTTACAACTACTATTAAGTCTTTTGCAAGAACCAAAAGACTATGAGAAGAATAACCTCTACACTCAACTAAGAATACATTGTAACACTTTGGTGAAGGAAAGTTTTGCAAAAGGTATTTTGCAAATAAAGAAGAGTATGTATTATTTTCCAAAGACAAGAAATAGTCTGTCTAAGAAACAGCTTTGCTTCTGCTATTCTCAAACTGCTGAGGTGCCTTAACCCTGTTGGTGGTTGGTAGTGGTGGTGGTGATACGCAAATGCTGCAACCATCCTTACATCCCCTCAAAGGTCCTGCCCAATTCTCTACAAATATATTTGGCTAGGATTCTACAGGAATCTGTCTTGTGGTCTGAAGGGTAAATTGCCAGATGGTGTAGTGGGAGGCATCATCCCTAAGGGGTTAAACAGGTTCTGTAATGCTGGTGGAAGGGAGTAGGGACTCTGTGTAAGGCCAGCCGCTGCCACTGCTGCTGCAGCTGCTGCAGCGGCAGCTGAGGAAGTCTGCTGAAGGTTAAAGGAAGATGAGGTAGCCAAGGGGTCTTGTGGGTTGGGTGTCAAGAAACTAGAGGCATTGGTACTGGGAGTGGATATGGTTGCAGTTGAACTGGTGGTGGAAGGGACTGGGGTGATGGTGGCATGTGGCACAGGACTACTACTGCTACTGCTATTACTGCTGGCTGTGACAGGAGGGGTGCTTCTGGAGGTCACACTGATCACCTGCCGCACGTCACTGTGCCCCGAAGCAAAGGATGTGCTGGAAGATGTAACAGCAGGGGTGGAAACTACAGGGGTGACAGAGATACCCGCAGGGAGGGGGGAGGGTCCCTGGTTGGGTCTGCGGAGAGGAGGGGAGGGGGATGATGCGGGGCTGTCTAAGCAGATCACTTGGGGACTCACTGACCCAGAGGAAGGCGGAGAGAACGTCGTGCCGCTGCTACCGCCCCCAGCAGGCGTCAGCAACCCTCCGGTGCCATTCAGAGAGCCTGTTTGTGTGGAAAAGACAAAAAGGTATTAAGAAGCTGGCTTTTGTCATTTGAGAATTATTAATGGTCATAAATCTTTATATATGGTCTACACTTAATTCACAATTGATGGAAAAAAAAGAAAGAAAGAAAAATAAATAGACAAAAATACTTCATGCATTCTATCACAATTAGTAAGACCTATACTGCTTAATGTACATTTTCTGTTTGTGGCAATTGTTAGTAGTTTTAGACTTAAAAAAAACTAAATAAATAAACAGCAGCAAGAAATTGGCACTAAGTCTATAAAAGGCATTTACCATCCAAAGAGCAAATTCAAGTCATGCAGGAGGTTGTTAGTGTCATGCTTAACCTAAAACAAAATCAACCTAGCACGTTTGTGTTTGAGAAATTCAAAAACTGAGGGGCTGTCTAACCACAACAATGAAAACAAAAGCCTTAGCATGCTGCTTTGCTGGGTAACAGCTGCCAGATCCACCATCAACTGAGAGCCATTATGGACTTCTTAGTTTGAATAGAGAATATATATATATTCTTTTTTTCTGAACAATCTTTCTAGTCAATTAAAGTGAAAAAAGGCAAAGGAAATTCTTGGAAACTCTGGAATGATCAGAGAATCTTAAAAAGAGAGATCAAGAGATTATGATAAAATGGATGAGAGAGAGAGAGAATAATAAAAAAAAAAACTATTGAATCTATTTTAAGTATCAAATTCCCTCCTTTACAAGACATATGTCAAAGGTGCCTTGATGAGATACGAATCCCCCTGTTTCCCTCTGCGGTGACTGACATTCCTGCAGCAAACACCTGACCAACATATGCCAAGAAAAGTCCTGTGTGTGCAGCTGCCCTAGACTCTCTTCATTTCTCTCTGCCTAATATTCACTGCTGTACCCTTTAACATCTGCTTTTAAGATCTATCCTATCTTGGTGTGGCATTTCTTGGTATGTGACTTTACACTGATTATTCCCTCAAATGACGAAGACAGGTGATGTACCTGAAGGTTTCATCAATCAATCATGACCCTGAAGGAAGGGCAGAAATCACCTTCT
>BOPN01003027.1:0-10000 GCA_017312705.2 Penaeus japonicus | reverse complement strand
GAATTGGAATCAAAAGTTAAAAGGGATACGAAAATAATAATAAAAAAAAATGCATCATTATAACAATCATGTTCATCATACAAAACATTAATAACAATAACAGTAATCAAACAAATATATGTATCATGTAAGTATAAATCAATTCTGTTCAAACTCCCCACGTGAATTGCAGCCATCAATGACCACATGAAAACAAAAGGCAAAAACAAAAACAATAATCATAACAAAGGAAAACCAAATCAAATACAATAAAAAAGCAGCAATAAAAAGAAAGGTAACAAACAAGATTTAATAATAACTTCAAAAGTAAAATACAAAAATTAATCAAGTAAAGTATAAATACATCAAATCAAACATAATCAAATAATAATAATACACCTTCACCTCTACACCCACTACCACAGCTCCGTCATTCCCTCTGTCTGTTGCACTCACGCACGCACTCACACACGCACCCCTAAACCACCTACCTGAACCCTGCGGCGTTGTGCTTCCTGGTGCTGCCGTGCTGGAGGCGGGCGTTGGTGGTGCAGGGGTGGTTTGGCCATTGGCCGGGCGCTTGGCAGGAGGGGGTGCCGTGTCATCGTCATCTTCACTGTCTGTCAGGGTGATGATCTCGGGTTCGGCAGACTTCTTCTTGCTGCTTACTTCCTCGACAATTGGGGCTGTGAGGGAGTGGGTACTCATCTAGTATTGCTTTCAGTGGTTCTATTGTTTCTAGTGTTATTATTGCTATTACCATGCCAATTCATAACTATCATCATAATCTAATTGAATTAATAAAATGAAACAGTTTGTTCCTCTGCAAGTTTCCAAATGCTTGGCTAACCATAATCTGTTCTATGTATACAAAAATATTAATATTACTTTACTGACAGAAAAAAAGGCATCATAACTATTAACCCATTGGTCGCGGTATTAAAAAAAGGTCTGTGCAATAGGATGGCTGTTTTGCATGTCTGGTATTGATGCCATCCACTTCTATGACCGACTCTGCCTTTGCAGCAAATCATGCCATCCGCTGCTAATGGGTTGAGTTAGTATTTTCATCTCTTCACCTCTCTCTTTTGTAAACAACTTTATACTGGAGGTGAAGGAATATCAACATTATAATGATGAGAAAGAGAATGGGAAAGAAGAGTGAAAAAACAGTAAACATCAAATCAGAGGAAACATGAGAGAAGGTAGAAAAAGAAGTAGACTGAGAATGCGCAGCACTGAACACACCACCGTAATATCCCCAGAAACATCATCAATATCAATCCCGATCCCTTCCCGCTTCCTAAACATACCCCACTCACTCCCAACCCAGGCTCTTACCCTCCCCATCATCCTGGTCTCTCGTCTCATCGTCGTCACTGTCGCCACTGAGCGTCTCGACAGCAACCTCTGATTTCCGCTTCTCTAGCTGTGGTTCCTGTTTCTCCTTTTTGGGCATGAGTGGGGTCCAACTCCCATCTTTGTGAAGCGTCACCTCATTGCAGCTAGAATTCTGTTGCAGGACCTCTTGGAAGTATCTAGAAATGAGGGCAAATAATGTATTGTAAAGTGCAGAAAACATCATAATCATAATGATTATCTATATAATAAAATACTACTAATTACTAAAATCATAAGAGCAACAAAAACAATATAAATACAATAACAAATATGATAAGATCCGTAAACAAGCAGAAATATAATACCAAAAGTGATATCAGCCACAAAAATACATATAAATCATCTTTAAATGCACCTACCCATCAATAACCAGGTAGTCGTAGAGAGCGCTCTTGTCACACACCGGGCATGTCCACGTTGGCTTGCGCTCGTTCATCTGCAGGTAAAGTGATGCGTCGAAACACTGGAGATGGTCACAGGTGCTCGCTCGGCACGGCAACATCATGCGCATCTTGCCGAGGGGACACATAAGGGAGCACCGCAAGGAAGTGGTGGCGATTTCACAATCCGCATCCTCCTGGAGCTTTTGTTTGACTGCAAAGGGTAAGGTGTGCTGTTTATCATCTGTTGTCTTAGTGTGCATCTTTGTCAAAGTGAAGAAAAAAAGGACAACAATAGCGTGTACAGATCTGGGAACAGAAGTTAAAAAGAAAATCAATATCAACGAATACACGTTTTAGTTGCCTCCACTGCCCTACAATACTTACTTAGAGATCGTGTGAAGTCTGCGATTTTGGCCCCTTTGTTCTTTAGTCTTTGAAGAAGGTCATCTGAGGTCAGCTTCTGAACCAGGTACACAGATATGACATAACAGCGACCGTATTCTGACGCCCATGATACCTATGTTGAAAAAAAGATATATATAATATATAACAAGTCAATTAATAAGAAATTGCTTTTAAAGTGTTTAATTTGAAATATTCAGTATCAATTTCATCTAGATAAAAAAAAAAGACCATGTAAGCAAAAACAAGGTCAGATAACCTCTTTCCCCATACCTGTATGCGATTTGTTACTGTGGGGGATATACGGCAGAGGGCAGTCACATTCACTGGGCGAGACGGTCGCTTAGGTTCAACTCCTGGCTTGTTTGTGGGGATTGGAGTCTGCCACAGGAAAAGTTACTACATTCATAAACAGCGTTCTATACTTGAAATGCAATATTTGCCAAACATATTTGCATTCAATCTATTCATATATACATATACTTATACATATATACATATATATATACATAAAAGAAGAAGAAAAAAAAAAAAGCTACAGTTATGACAAACATATTTACATATTCAAAGAGATAAAAAACAGCCCTACACATAGCTCAACTAACCGGTAATGGACACATTTTTTCATTTATTTTCACAGCTATATTTGGTGGGAAATTGTCCTCTTGCTCGCAGGTAGTTTCCAGCAAACAAAACCTCATCTGAACCTGAAAGTAGATACGTTACTCCAAATAGAGATAATCTAGAAGTTAAAAATCCTTAATGATCTCAGTGGTAAAAAACAAGGCAAAGTGCTTATGATATGACACTAGTCAAAATCACACAAAACTATTAGTAGCATTACTTTTTTGAAACTATAAATATTTTCATTCTGAACAATGGCCTGGCAAGTTGTGTTTGCATGAAGAATGATCATTATCATCACAGTTGAAACAAAATATTCTTCAGGCCTCTCACCTAGTCGAGATGACTAAAAGAAACCAACCACAAGTATCCAGCATTACTTTTTTATTCTGCAATATATATTACATTTCAATCTGAAGACAAGCAAACATGCAAACCGTTACATGTGGTGTGTGTGTGTGTGTGTGTGTGTGTGTGTGTGTGTGTGTGTGTGTGTGTGTGTGTGTGTGTGTGTGTGTGTGTGTGTGTGTTATCCTTCCATTTACCTTTCTGAAGGGAGGTAAGAATGAAGGAGAGGGATATGAAAGCCACAAACTTCCTTGCAGCATTTTGAAACACATTCACTGAAGGGAGAGGGAACCTCACCTGAACGGAATAGTCTTGTCTGCCCGGACGTAAATCTCTGGAGTTGGCGATTCTGTTGGCTTGTTGTGGAGTGAGGGAGAAGCTGAAGGTTGACTCTTGATATCGACCCGAACCTTGGGGAGCTGGAGACATTATGTTGCATTAGTTAAGTTATTTTTCTTGATATTTATTGGATTCCAAATCTGTCTTTATCACAATCAAGAGTCTGATACTCAAGGAATCCGAATAACAACTTTCTCACACGAGAAGCTATTATTGCCATTCCTATCTGAGGGGCACTGTGTGCAAGGATAAAAACAACAACAAACAAAAAAAGACAAGACAAACAACTACACACTCACTCAGTGACTCTTTTTCTTTCTCTAATGATTCAATAACAATATATATATATTTTATTTTGTTGTTTTTAATACAAAATATAGACTTTCAAATTCCTGAGCACATTACTGAATTTAAAAACAATGCACAACAAATCTGACAATAATTACCATTTAAAGAATTATCTTACCCTCCAAGAAAATAATATGCAGTATTACTGACTATCCTTATATAACTACGGTTATATCTCAGGTGCATACAAAGCATAAAAAAGTATTCACAAAATACACATCAAATGCAGCACATTCTTTTCCATATTAGTGGCTTAGGTGGCTTTTCATAGGCTTAGAAGATGTCATACACCCTATTTTCACATAACTCTACATATATCTATACATTCCAAAGTATGTGTAGTTTTATTTCTTATTTGTTCTCTTTCCTCTTGCAGGTAAATGTTCTCAAGATTTTGATAATTTTTTTATCATTATTACATCTCTTTACTTTCAATAACCCTTTCACTTTTGTTTTATGTTATCAACAGTTAAAGACTGCTTTTTTTCCTTGGAATACACACATACTAGCCATGACCACAATAGTTTTGTCCAATTTGTTTTACACATAAATAGGCCACCAAAGAGTCAATATCAATAATACAAAAATATTTTTTTTTTTTTTTTTTTTTACAAAACACCTGGGAACGTAATAAACATGTGAAATTAGGTAGCACTAGAAATGGACTCTTTGGGGAATAATCACTTGAGGAACCATCTACATAAAAAATGCATAAAATGCATAATATAAGTATAAAAGGCACAGCTTCCCCTATATATTGTCTTTGACCTTTGCATCGTTGTGACTCCAGGTCTCTAAAACAATTTCCCACTCGTTCCTTAGTCTTCTCTTATATCATAAATCATTAAAAAAAAAAAAAAAAATCATCATCCTACATAAAACTATGTTACTAGCTTTACATAGAGCTTAATCTACATGGCCAGAAATATGAAGTATATACTACAATATCATTTCATTAAAATGTTGATAAGGGTAATGAATAGGAAACTATATACCTCACAAGAGGTAAACTCTCAAGTCATTTACTGCACATTCTGGCCACATTCTCGGAAAATAATCACTGATAGGGCAAATAAATGGCCACTACAAAGTTCACCTTGCCCACAGTACACCCACCTCTGAAATATACTGGGCATAATTTGGTAGGGACCTTCTATTGAATTGCATAATATTGCACTGACTGATCAAATCATACTGAAATAGTTATAGGAAAGGAAAGGTATTTTAGCTGCATCTAGAGTAGACATAAACAAGTAAAACTTTAATGCATTCCATTTTCCAGAACTATATAATGATGAAATGATTTCTGTGATCTCATCTTCTTGTTTTTAAGTGGCATTCCTTTTTCAGCTTCAGCAAGCCTCAATAACAGAATTAACTTTTAATTACAATCATCATGCTCTCTTCCACAGCAAGCAACCTGGGCCTCGACTATCATTCCTTCACACCAAACAAGGACATCATATTTGGTGGCTGCAGTGGGATGACAATTCTTTTTCTGGGAAGTGACAGGTGAAAGATGGAAAGATAGAACCAGAGAAAAAAAGGAGAAACTAAAAGAGAAGAGAAAAAGAGAGAAAAGGAGAGGATAAAAGAAAGGAAGATAGGGAAAGGATTAAGTTAAGAAGGAAACAGAGTGAGAGAAAGAGAACATGTAACCAATCTGAGTATTCATGTGTATTTGTACAAAATCCTGTGATGTGTCATTACATGTTTACAATACTAGTGTATACTGACCAAAATATTTAATTTCACATCAGGCCTCACATGACTTGACCAGACCTCCATCTCAATGCCAAGAGCACACTGTGATTAATGAATACAAACAGACTGAGCCCTGTTCAAGCTTGTGAGTCTTCAATGCTGCCTGTGGTCAATGCTGTGGCTGGGCACCACAGAGGGAAAGGACCAAGCTCAGACTTAGAGTCAACACTTGTTCACACAGTATTATAAGCTTATGCAGGCCGGGATTGCCATAGAGGCTATAGCCCAGGCAAAGCATCTGCTCTACTTATCTTGCTTATCATTATCCTTAATACAAACTATCCTTGAGGAGACACCATGGAGTATAAATCTTTTTTATAATCACTCCCAAAATCCTTGCTTTAGAGAAATGAACCTCTGTGCTGGCACACCTTTTTCATATTATTCAATAATTGCCTGCTACCTGTGTTTCCCATTTCAGCTTTTCACCTTATGTCATGTATTATACTCCATTGTCATGAAAGCCTGTCATTACGATCACATTTTTATATTTCTCCCCTTTTTCTTCCATTCTCCAACAATACAAATCAGATAAAATACTCTGGTCTCTATGATCATACACCCCTTCATCTACAACAGCATACCAGTTCAAACTCATCTATACACTCTTACTTATGATGTCACAGAGTCAGATACTTTTATTTCTTTTGCATTTTGTATATATCATTCTTTCTTATGAACTTGACATATCTAACCCATTACAGGTACTCTTCTGAGGGACAGGCTAAACTAAACAGAAATAGTGCTCAGAAATCGGACTTCCAAATAACTTGCAGCTATAGGTTCACTTTACTTAGCACCACTATCATGATCATTAAATACCTCAAAATCACTGATTACCATTTGTTAGCTCTTTAACCCTCTCTGGACGGGTGGTACACTACTGTACCGCTCATTCAAAAGCCCGGTAGCCGGGCGGCACAATATGGTGCCAGCCATTTAATTGATTTAGGCCTAAGCGTTTGAAAGCCCCGGCATTGTGACATGCAAGGCTGGAATGCCCCCGTCATGAGTGGGTTAAAGTGGTGACCTTCCATGCAGCTAGTTACCGACTATCTTGGGTTTCTGCAATATAGGGTGATGGCCAACTACTTGTGTGTGGATGCTGAGATGAGACAGGCATGCACTGTCGATGTATCTCCCATATGTTTCATATATGATTGCACATTAGGAAATCTTTCTAGAACTTCTACCACCTATTGAGGTTATTTAATCAGACAATAACGGGAGAGAGAAGGAAACAAGAGGATAAGCGAAATGGAGAGAAGAGGGAGGTGGATGAGGAGGCAGAATGGAAAGATTGGAAATCTGAGACAGACATGAACTGGAAATATACATCCTAAACACTCAATCTACTGGAGAGATACAATGGTGACAGTGCTGTCTAAAGTCCCTAGCCAGCATGAATACCTCCTTTGCTAACCCAATCAATATATCAAAATGTATTTGAATTTCTATCAGAGTGAATGCCTTTTATAAACAAGTCTGGTCAACAGCAATATACAATCTTTTTGAAACTATCCAATGCTAAAGTAAGTACTACTTTGCATACTATCTTTGGTCATGTTTAGGTGGAAACATGGGCAACCTGTACCAGTGTACAAAGCAAGCCAGAAAGTGACTGTACAGTTTTCAAGATAAATAATGCAAATTTAGATATACAGATTCCAAAAGTACAACTCATCACCATGAAATTAGGGTAGATAGAATTAATTGTATTGTGTATTTCTGCAACACATCAGAAGATAGTGGTTCCTTCAGGGTTTATTAGAGATAAACTTGTACCCTGCAAGAACCCTTCTTTTTTTTAAAACTGTACAGACACACTAACAATTTCTCCTTTTAAACCAATGAATTCTAAGACTATGAGTATCAAAGCTATCGCTCTTTGAGTTTATATACAATGTTTATCGTTATACTGCTAGTAAAATAGAGAAAGAGCATGTGGTGACTGAGATGATGTAATGCTGTAGATGGTGACAGTGGTTGTGGTTTTGTTGGTGGTAGAAGTGGAGGTGATGGCAATGATAGTGTTCACCATCTCCGTGGAATAGGTGAAGAATATGTGGCAATGGCATAGGTGGTAGTAGTGTTAATCCTTTGACAAAGGGAGTGCATGTATACAGGTTTTATTTCATTAATTCATCTTTTGCACATAGATGGCTCCACAAAGATTTATTCACCAAGGCCTACTAAACTTCCCCTGTTCACCCCATTCCGTAACATTTCCACAAAAAAATTATTTTGGTTTTAACGACTATTACTGACATTGATACCATTATAATAAAAATAACAATAGTGATAGCAATAATAACATTAATGACAATAATAGCAACATTAATAATTATTAAAATGGTAATAGAAATGAAAACTTTTTCCAACAAAATTCAAGGAAAGAGGTAAATAAGTAAGGTTAAGTAGGCCTATTCAATGAATCTTTGGTGACAGGGCATTAATGAAACTGTGTAAAAAATAAATCCCTGTTGTCAATGGGTTAATGCATGTGGTAATAAGTCCAAAGTGGTACACTACATATAAATATAGACCATTTCAACTTCAAAAATATTCCTCAACCAAAGCATGGATAACTGTCTGTGTATTTACTTTGATTCTTGTTTTCTGCAATACTACTTTCTACTTTTCCATATAAAAGTAATCCTATTGGTGGTTATACTGATCAGACAAATGCACACAGTTATAAGAATACAGATAGCCTAAATCTAAGTCACTATCTAGATATGTTTAGAAGGAAAAGAAGCATCAGAAGAAAAGTGGCATCTTTGCTCTCTGTAGTGAAAATGACCTAAATCTCTCAGATTAGCTAGATACCTCCGGATTAATACTTGTAGGAACCTGGCCCACTCGTCGGTACTTTTTTCATCCTTAGCTTGAGCCGTGCAATGAGTTAGGTTATGGACTATTAGCTATTTATGTGGATTACACTCTGTTTAACCCTTTGACGATGGTGTGTCACAGCTAAATGCCAAATGACAGGGTTGACACACCAGTTTGACGTTCCCGTTGCAATATTGCATAGGCCCGGCATAGGGGGATTTCCACTTATTGCCGGCCCATCGGGATTGGGTTAAAGGAAGTAATGTGGTTTTGTGGGTTGATAATAATAGGTTTTAGGTGAAGTTTTGTAGTCTTTACTTTTACGAAAAACTTTTATTTTTATTTTTATTTTTATTATTTTTTTTAAGATACAATATATATAAAAGAGGATGATGACCTGAACTTGTTTCACAGAATGGTGTATTGACAAAGAGGCACCCTCACTCTAAGCACATAGTCAGGATACTCTTTCTAATACTATTACCATTCTCTTCTGCTGGTGTGTTGAGCTACCCTAGAGATGGTGCTCTGGTGTCACCAGAAGGAATGAACCTGCCCCCTAAACTGACTTCCTCCAGTACAGGCATACTGGCTTAAGAAGACAAAACTCTTTGGTATGTTTAAAACCATCATTATCACTAACTGCTAATGATCAAACTGTTTATACATTGTTAAACTTAGTTTCTTTCTCTTTTCTTGTTTGTTTTGCACTGAATTCATAGGTCTCACATTATTTTTTTTAGTTATAGTTTATTACTCTTCAGGGTTTATATTATTCCTGGTTTAAAAAAAACTGAGTTCATTTACTCACGATTTTTATAGTTTGTTTTCACAGACATTTTAACCACTATAAAAATTTGATGACTTCAAGATTTTCCATGACTGGTTTGATGTGGTTGCTGTAATGACACTGACTGTAAACATGATGGGGGTTTGAGCTGGAGATTGCAGCACAATTGGTGGAGGCTGTTGTTCCCTTTGTGGCAGTGGCTATGCTTGTGGTAGTTGGTGTGGTGGTGATGGTGGAGATAGTGGCAGTCATGGAAGAGGTTGGAGTTGGTGATATGGTTATGGTTGTGGCAGCAGTGGCAGTAAAGATGGTCACAGTGGTGAGATCATCCACTGCAGTGTTGCGGTGTTGAAGGTGGCTGTAGTTGTGGTGGTGTTAGTGGTAGGGGTAGTTGTAGTGATGGTGAAGTTTTTGATGGTAGCAAAATAAAAAAAATCATATGTTACTGATTTATAATAATGAGGTTTTATCGGGAGATGAAACTGTTGTCTCATCTTTCAATAAACCTATTTCTTATGTATGGTGGGTTTTCCTGTATCAACATGGTACTGTGTGTTGTCATGCCTTATGTATGTACACTACTTTAATTTCTAAACTTAATATTTATGTGAATTCTCCCAACTTCCAAATTAAAGGCTTACTGAATAAAAACACATGCTTTGAATCATAGGCAACATCAAATTTTGATTTTCTCTGTCTGTCTGTGTCTGACTATTTTCTCTCTCTCACTCTGTGCATAAATACAGATTATATATATATATATATATATATAAATATATATATATAT
>BOPN01003026.1:170192-175192 GCA_017312705.2 Penaeus japonicus | reverse complement strand
AAAGAGAAAGAGCAAAAGAGCAAGAGAGATAAAGACAGAAAGAGAGCAAGAAAGAGAGAGAGAGAAAGAGAGCAAGAAAGAGAGAGAGAGAAAGAAAGAAAGAGAACAAAAGGTCCACGACCTCACTTGACATCTGATCTCCTGTTACTCCTTCCAACCACCTATCTTACGAAAGCTCCAACATGCTACATATACTCAACGTAAGACACAGACTAGGGAACACCTGATGTTTATAATACACTGTTTTGAGGGTATTCGGTTTTGAAAAGTGTTATCCAAATTAATCACATCAATAAGATCAATCGAATATGTATGATTATTACTTGAAATATTGTAATATTGTATGGGTTATGTGTTATTGAAGTATTTACAGACTAGCCTAGCCTAGGAGAGAGAAGGGAGAGAGAGAGAGAGAGAGAGAGAGAGAGAGAGAGAGAGAGAGAGAGAGAGAGAGAGAGAGAGAGAGAGAGAGAGAGAGAGAGAGAGAGAGAGGCAGACAGATAGTGAGACAGACAAATAAACAGAACCAAATACTTGAACAGATAGAAAAACATACAAAAAAATGTTAATGATATTCCCAGACAACAAAGCCTGGCATGATATCTGAAATGCGCCTTAACAAAGGGGCATTACCCAGCTATACAGAACCAAGGAATTCATGCTTGCTGTGTCGGCGGCCATCTCGTGAGTACCTGATGCATGACCGCCACGCATGCTGCATTGCATGACCTCTGGTGATTTGGGGTTTTAAACTATGCAATGATTTTGCTGCTTTTAACGGTTTCTTGCGCTTCTTCCCTTTTCTATGAATTTCTTCTTTTTTTTAATTCGTCTTTTTGTGATCATATTCACATTCATATTATGGACACACACACACACACACACACACACACACACACACACACACACACACACACACACACACACACACACATATATATATATATATATATACAAAGCCTTTTTTTTTTTTCTTTTTACTTATTCATTTCTCTTTCTGTCTATCCTTCTCTCTATCTCAATCTCTCCTTATTGCTTTTTCATTCTCTTTCCATAGAATGAATGTCAAATGCAAAGAGTCACAATGAATAAGGCAGATACAAACAAATACAGACAGAGAGAAAAGAAAGAAGAAGACGAGAAGAGAAAGGTACAGAGAGACACAAGAATAGCGAAAACATACCGGTGGAATAAGAAAGTAAGTATTTCATTAGAAATAATTAAGCAAATACATAAGAACAACGAATGAACAAACCAATACAACATAAATCAAATCGAAAAGAGAGAGAGAGAGAGAGAAAGAGAAAGAGAGAGAAAGAAAAAGAGATAGAAAGAGAAAGAGAGAGAGAGAAAGAGAGAGAAAGAGGGAGAGAGAAAAAGAGAAAGAGAGAGAAAGAGAAAGAGAAAAGAGAGAGAGAGAGAAAAAAAAAAACAGAAAATTCTTCATTTCAAAATCAAGCTTCTAACTTGTTTTCTCTTGCCCGACCATGCACGTCCCTCGGCCTGGAGCAGAGGCAAGCACAGGGAAATATTTTTAACATTTGTTAGCATCAAACGCCCGCCTTCCGAATCTGTTGAAAAGCGCTGTCTGGCATGTAGATATTAGTATTCTGTTTGAGAGAGAGAGAGAGAGAGAGAGAGAGAGAGAGAGAGAGAGAGAGAGAGAGAGAGAGAGAGAAAATAATAATGCTCAGGCGTTTCTTTCTGTTTTCTCTTTTTTTTTCTTTCTTTTTTTTTGTCTAATATATATGTTGTTGTTGTTTTTTTCTATAAATATGTTGACATCTGAATTGTATGTGAGTAGGAGAGTGGCTTGTACAGTGGATATCAACATTTTTTTAAAACTATGCTGATTCAACGCATGCATAGTGCAAAAGACCAAAACCTTTCCTAAAAGATCATGTCCTAACCTTTTCCTCTGGCAGCTGCCAACCCACGCACTTGACCTTGTTTGAACTCGGCACGAATATTTCGGTGTATAGAAGTGTCAGAGCCATTACTGTTTCACTCCACGTAAACCCCTTTGTCATTTACTCCCATTCCTTCCCCAACAATTTAATCCACCCACCTTTACATCCATCCCTGCCCATATTTTTCTTCATCCGTCTCTACGCACCTTTTTACTTCACTCATCCAATGATTTTCCTCCACCAACCGCTTCCTTCATCCACTTTTACAGTCATCCACTACTTCCAGAGACCTCTTTTTCTTCTCCTCCTTTTCCTCCGCCCGCTAATTCCCCACCTCTCCCACCCCTTCCCCCTACGTTTTCCTCTGCTCTCTAATTCCTTCACCCCCCCCTCCTCCCCCCTTCTTCTCCTCTTTCCTCCCTCCCTCCCAACTTTCTCTACCATACCCCCTTTGCGAATTCTCAGTTCCCCAATATAATTATGATTAAAGGCCTCATTACCTTCATTAGGCCTGACTCTCCCCGCCCCCCCCCCCTATCCCCTTCGTTGCTCTGAGACCCCCCTGATGACGTCACAAGATCGCTTTGACCTTTTATTCTCTTCCCTTCGAGCCTGACTTCCCTTTCTGCGAATGGGTTAACATCTCTTTCTCTCTTTCTCTCTCTCTCTCTCTCTCTCTCTCTCCTTCTCTCTCTCTCTCTCTCTCTCTCTCTCTCTCTCTCTCTCTCTCTCTCTCTCTCTCTCTCTCTCTCTCTCTCTCTCTCTCTCTCTCTCTCTCTCTCTCTCTCTCTCTCTCTCTCTCTCTCTCTCTCTCTCTCTCTCTTTCTCTCTTCTTTTCTCTTTTCTCTCTCTTTAACTATCTATTTATATGTTTGATTATCTGTCTATCTGTCAGTCTGAAAGTGTGTGTATATATTTATACGTGTCTACCTACTTCGTTTTAGGAACTGTTATTCATATACAGCTTTACCTATCTCCCTCCCTTTCTATACCTTTCTTCGTTCAATATCATCTAATATTCTGGTCCATTATTATTTTTTTTTCTTTTTGGTTTAAAAAAATATGTTCATAATATCCTCAGTGCACATTTACTACACTATATCCGTATTTTCTGTGTTATAAACTCTCCGGGTATGCACGCCACATTTTACTAACTACTATCTAAAGGGAATGAAGTTAGCTTGCCTTAGCGTTAAGGATCATTCCCACTGGATTTATGCTCTTTAAACATAGTTCCCTCTTATATACTGTGTTCAGGGATGTGTTTAAGAAGATAACGATAAAAATGAGAACGGAGGGAGATCTTACGAAAGGGACTGAGAGAGAGAAAGAAATAGATAAAGAGAGAACGTCACTGACATAGACAGACATTGATGAATAGGTAAAGTGACGGAGACGGAGAAAAATAAAAATAAAAGAAAGAGAGAGAAAGAGAAAACAAAACAAATAAAAATAAAAGAAAGAGAGATAAAGAGAAAACGAAACAAAACAAAATAAAAACACATGAATCTAGAAGCAGAAAGAAATTCCGCATTGGATTAAAGCATATCTTACACGTCTTCATTTCCATACTGAAGAATAAAGATTTTTAGAAGCGAGGTGCAATCTGCAGGTTGCTGAGAGATGAGCCTGCAGAACGCACTCCTTCCCAAGTCTTGAACAAATAGCTTTGCGTTTCTGCTCGTTAGATATTGTATGCTGTCGCCTTTTTTTCGTGTTCTCTTTTCATTTCAACTAATTATTTAGCTTAAATCTGGGTATGTGGTTGGGAAGGAGATTGCTAATGAAGAGAGAAAGAGAGAGAGATAAATAGAGAGAGAGAGAGAGAGAGAGAGAGAGAGAGAGAGAGAGAGAGAGAGAGAGAGAGAGAGAGAGAGAGAGAGAGAGAGAGAGAGAGAGAGAGAGAGAGAGAGAGAGAGAGAGAGAGAGAGAGAGAGAGAGAGAGAGAGAGAGAGAGAGAGAGAGAGAGAGAGAGAGAGAGAGAGAAGGAGAACGCGGATGAGAAACTTCTCACTTAATAATAGCAAAGTACGGAATAACCACTACTACATGACATCTTTCCCTGCATGACACTATCTAACCTCCCATGAACCTGGTACCCGTCATGCACAACGAGCGCTGCATGCCGTTTTACGACCTGCATGACCTTCTGTTGCAAATTGCAGTGGCGTTGAGCTGACAAGGGTTTTCTCTTTAGGGAGAATGAATGGTTGCATGAATACAAGAGTAGCAATGATTGGTGTTGTAATAGCAGTCATGATGATATTGACGACGCTAATAATGGTAAAGATAACAGTCGTATCGTAATATTTGTATTGGCGAGAGAAAAAATATGATGATGATAATGATTGGAATAATAACAATAATGAGGATCATGAAGGTGATGGTAATAACAATGATGATGAAGATGATGGTGACAATATCAGGATGATAATGATAATAATGATGATTATAATAATTATGATAATAATAATGTTACTAACAATGATAATTATAATAGTGATGTTGATGATAATAACAATAACAACAACCCCATCATCATCATGGTTACAATAATAACGATAATGAATTGGTATAATAGGCAAAGTGAACCTACACACATGCACGGAGACATGAACAAAAGACATGAACAAAAGACATGAAAAACAGGCACACAAACATACACCGACAAATTATAGTACACAAAAGAAGACTGTGATATCAAGAATTCACACAAACCCCCAAATTCACTCACGCAAACGCAAACAAACAAACGTGCAACAAATTTACCATACAAACAAACGCACAAACAACAACCCCACCAACAAAACTCCTACAAACAAACACACACATATACACACACACACACATCCTGAGTGTCCTCTACCATGTAACATATCAACCCCCACAAAACAACCCCAACAAACTCCCTCCCTCCCCACACTCCACGCCCCACCCCCTCTAACTCCACACCCCACCCCAACCTCCTCTAACCCCCCAACCCCACCCTCTCCAACCCCCAACCCCTCTCCAACACCCCCACCCCCACCAACCCCCAACCCCCCCAATCCCCCACCCTCCTCCAACCCCTCCAACCCTCCTCCAACCCCA
>BOPN01003026.1:157692-160192 GCA_017312705.2 Penaeus japonicus | reverse complement strand
TCTCTCTCTCTCTCTCTCTCTCTCTCTCTCTCTCTCTCTCTCTCTCTCTCTCTCTCTCTCTCTCTCTCTCTCTCTCTCTCTTTCGCTCTCGCTCTCGCTCTCTCTCTCTCTCTCTCTCTCTCTCTCTCTCTCTCTCTCTCTCTCTCTCTCTCTCTCTCTCTCTCTCTCTCTCTCTCTCTCTCTCTCTCTCTCTCTCTCTCTCTCTCTCTCTCTCTCTCTCTCTCGCTCTCGCTCTCGCTCTCGCTCTCTCTCTCTCTCTCTCTCTCTCTCTCTCTCTCTCTCTCTCTCTCTCTCTCTCTCTCTCTCTCTCTCTCTCTCTCTCTCTCTCTCTCTCTCTCTCTCTCTCTCTCTCTCTCTCTCTCTCTCTCTCTCTCTCTCTCTCTCTCTCCTTCTTTTTTTCCTAAATATATGTACACATACATACTCTCAGATACATATGTGTGTATGGGCTTGTGTATTTGTTTGTTTTTCCGTCTGTCTATAGATTCATATATAAATATACATTGATATCTATCTCTTCGTCTGTCTATCTTTTTGAGCATATTTGTTCTACTTCCTCCTCCTCCTCCTATCTTTCTCTCTCCTCTACCATCTCGCCAAGATAAACATATGAAGTCATAGATAAATAATAATCTCTCTCTCAGATCCCTTTGTCTCACATCTTTTCGGTCACAAGATTTACACTATTACAAGTTTGGCAGTTTAAACGCCACAGGAGGCTTGCGTCTCGATGCTGCTGGTGTACAATTTCAGTGGTATGAGGGGTTGGGATTTTCTTTGTTTGTTTGAAATGTTTGTCTTGTTTTTGTTTTGTTTTTTGTTTTTGTTTTTGTTTTTTGTTTTGTTTATGTAGAGTTGGGGGGAGGAGGGGGGATTTTTAGGGGCTGTGTGTACGATATAGGATTCTTGGGTTCGTTCCTACTTTGGGGTTTATTTTTATTTTTGTTTTTTTGATTTTCATTTTTTGGGTTTGCGAGTAACTACAAATTAAAAAGAAAAGAAAAAGAAAAATGTTCTCTTGTAAACATCCGATTTTTATCTTCTGTTTGGTAAGTTTTTTCATCAATGAATATCAAAATTCAGAAAATAAGATTATATTTGGTGTATATATATAATCACATCCTATCCAGCGAATCATGAAATCCGACATTTTCTGATGACATAATTGGGAACGAGATGAAAGCCAATAGGGGCTCGCATGACAGCCTCGTCAAATCATGAATTCTCATGGCTTCGTATCCTCATGGCTGGGCGTCTCAGCCATTTATTTGAAGCCTGATATCCTCACTACATGGCTGAGGATATATATGTCTGGGTGTGTCTGTCTGTCTGTCTGTTTGTTTGCTGGTGTTTGTTTGTCTGAGCGCTTGTGATCTTGTGTGCTTGTTTGTTTGATCGTGTTAGTGCTTTGTATGCCCGTGTGTGTGGGGGGGGGGGTTAGTTGTGTGTGTATGTGTGTGTGTGTGTGTGTGTAGGTGTTTAGTTGTCTGTGTATGTGTGTGTGTGTGTGAGTGTGTGTGTTCCGGAGGGGGAGGGGTCATTTGTGTGAATGTGTGTGTGTGTTTGTGTATATGCATGTATATGTGTTTGTGTATATGCATGTATATGTGTTTGTGTGTGTGTGTGTGTGTGTGTATGAGCTTGTGTATGTATTGCGCTTATGTGGGTGTGTATGGGTGTGTGTGGGTGTGGGTGTGTTTGGGTGTGGGTGTGTGTGGGTGTGTATGTGTGTGTGTGTGTGTGTGTGTGTGTGTGTGTGAGTGAGTGTTTGGTTTGACTGTTGCTTCTGCATGTATATATGTATGTGTATGTTTGTGTGTCCATATGTCCGTGATTCTACTAATTATAAATTACATGAAATAAAAGGAAATGACTTTATAATTGGATATCTTACCCAAAATAACAGTGATGATATAATTGTCTTTTCAAGGGATTTAGTTTAGCATTTCTCTAATTACATGTGGACTTTGACCTTTCTTGCGTTGGTTCAAATCTGTCTATCTTTCTATCTATTTCTCTGTCTATCTTTCTGTTTAATGATATCCTTCCTTCTCTCTCCGGCCCTTGTCTATTTATCTATTTATTTATCTATCTATTAGTATTTATATCTATCCACATATCTATCTATCTGTCTATCTATTTTTTTTTCTGTCTGTCCAATTATCTATCTCTGTGTCTGTCTGTCAGTTTATCTAATTATCTATCTATCTATCTAGGTATCTATCTATCACCTCTATTATCCCTTCTTCCTGTCTTTCTTTCCACCCTCCCTCCTCCTTTTTCACCCTTCTTCCTCCTTTCTTTACTCCCTCCGTCTTTCTCTTCCACCCAAAGCAAAGCCCCCTCCCTCCCTCCCTCCCTCCAACCTCCGTCCTTCCCTCCCACCAAAAGCAAAGCCCCCTCCCTCACTCCTTCCCTCCCTCCCTCCCTTTCCCTTCCTCCTCCCTTCCCTCCCTCCTCCCTTCCCTCCCTCCTCCCTTTCCTCCCTCCTCCCTTCCCT
>BOPN01003026.1:147500-152500 GCA_017312705.2 Penaeus japonicus | reverse complement strand
CTGTTTTTTTGAAACGCTTTTTTCTTCCTTTATTCTCGGTGGTTTTCTATGTTTTGTTCTTGTTTGTTCTTTTACGCTATTTCTTTCTCTTTTTCTTTAGGATATTTTCGTTGTCCCTTGCACTTTTTCTCGGTCTTTTGTTTATTTCCATTATTTTATTTTTTTTTATTTTTCTTTATCGTTCGAATTATTTTTTTCTTATGTTTTCTCAATCTCATTTCTTCTCTTGTTTTCCTTTATCTTTCTCCTCCTATTTCTTTATCCGTTTTATTTTTTCTCTCTCTTTTTTCGTTCTATCTCGCTTTTTCTTTCTTTTTTCTTTTTTTCTGTGTCGCATTCTTTCTTTTGTTCTCTTTTTATTATTTATTTATTTACTTTGTCTCTGGTTCTCTTTCTTTCCATTTGTTCATTCCGGCTCTCATTTGTGGCAGAATGAAAGTTTCCTGTTTGATTAGTTGCATTATTATCATTATTCTAAGTTTCAAGATTGTTTTTTTATTATATGAATTATATATATATATATATATATATATATATATATATATATATATATATATGTATATGTATTTAATTATTTGATCATTTACACTGTTGTTATTATTATTGTCTATTGTTATAAATAATGGTATCTTCATTTTTTTTCTCTTAGTTTTGTTATTTTTTTTATTGTTATAGCGATTGTTATTGCGATTATTTAAAACCCTACAAAAAATGTTAAGAACCCGCTTGCAATTTTACTCCTATTTACTCTGCTTTACTAGTTTACTCCACTTCTAAAATAGCTAAAGGGAAGATACAAATACAGTGACCATTAGTATGTTGCTTTACATTATTCAGAATGTTTACCTTTTTCATTGTTGTTTTCGTGGTATGTGAAGCATTTCGCTTGGCTTTGTGCAGGAATTGAAGGCGTAAATACACGACGGTCGTGTAAATACAATATGAATACGTAAATACAGAATGAGTAGGAGTGTATCTCAGATGTTTGTCAGCAAAGGTGTTGTGACGTCATCCAGAAAGGGGCAGGGGAGTATTTAAATGTAATATATACGAGAGAATAAGATGAATGGGTTGTTTTCGCATGTGTGTTTTTTTTCTGTTTTCGAATGAATGTGTGGGTAACTATTCAAAACGGGGAAAAAAAGAAAATATTTATATAAATGCTTATTCCTTAATCGGCCTTCCTTGGTTACTTTCTTCGTACTCACATTCCATAGAGGTATCGGCACCACTCGAACTCACATCGCTCTCACTACTCAAGCACTCACTTATTCATTCACTCATTAATTTACTCACTCACTCACACACACTCTCACTCCTTCAATAACAATTAGACACACAGGCAAGCACAAACATACATGAGAACGAACGCAACATGTAATCAGTTAATAGTGGAGCAGAGAAGAGGGAAACTGAAAGATATACGTACTTACTATATATATATATATATATATATATATATATATATATATATATATATATATATATATATATATATATACATAAATATATATATATATATATATATATATATATATATATATATATATATATATGTATATATATATATACATATATATATATATATATATATATATATATATATATATATATATATATATATATATTATATGTATATGTATATGTATATGTATATGTATATGTATATGTATATGTATATGTATATGTATATATATATATATATATATATATATATATATATATATATATACATACATACATACATACATACATATATATATATATATATATATATATATATATATATATATATATATATATATATATACATACAAACATATATATATATATATATATATATATATATATATATATATATATATATATATATATATATATATATATATATATATATATATATATATATATATATATATATATATATATGTGTATATAAATATATAAACAAACACGCACATACAAACACGCCCGCGACACACACACACACACACACACACACACACACACACACACACACACACACACACACACACACACACACACACACACACACACACACACACACACACACACACACACACACACACACACACACACACACACACACACACGCCCTGTTGTATTATATCAAGATCACTATCACTATCATCATCACTACCGCTATCATTATCACCATTACCATAATCACCACCAATACAGCAGTCACTACCACAAATACCAGCACCAACACAACCACCATCATCACCACCACCAACACTATATCTACTATCACTACCACCTCTAACACAATCACCACCACCATCATCGCCGGCAATCACAATCAATGATAATCAGTATTACTGTTAAGAAAAAGAAATGAAAAAGTGTTCAATTGATACTTGGAATAGGATTTGGACTTTGGACAATTTTATGTATATCGGAACGTTTGTGTAAGATAACGTCAAGTAACGTAAGATAAAGCTGAAATTTATTTGTTATTTATTTATCAGTATTTTTTTGTCTTTGTCTTTGAGTTATATATATTGTGAGTGATTTTTGTCATCTCTTTTGTAGATTTTATATTTCTCCAAATTCGTAAAGAACGATGCTGCTGAGACAATACTTTTGTGTTAGTTTACCCTTCGCGTACATGTAACCGGATCTCCTGTGAAATGCATGGCAGAAATTGCACACACAAGCATGTTGCGCACAGGCATGTTGATCCAGCCGTTGCATGCACCTCCCGTTCCGTCACGTCTGGCCGAAAAGGAACGACGCGGGTGAACGTAGCGGATTGAGTCAGCGGTCGGTCTGTAAGTCTGACTCACGGGACGACTCACTGAGGAAGGGACTCTCAATATGCTCTCTTGGAATGGGGACTCAGGGAGGGAGGAAGGGGTGGGTCACCTCACTGTCTTTTCTCTCCCGCTATTTTTTTACCTTTTTTCTCTAATTTTGTTTCTCTTGTTTTTCCTTTTCTCTATCCCTATATTTCTCTTTAGTTGTTTTCTTGTTTTGTGATTTATTCTCTTTTTCTTCGTTTCTCCTGTTTTCTCTTTTCTCTATCCTTTTTTTTCTTCTTCTTATTTTGTGATTTTTCTCTCTCTATTTCTCTTGTTTAGTATTTTCTCTTTCTTTTTGTCTTTTCTTCTCTCTCTTTGTCTTTTTTCTCGTTTTTTTCTCTCATTTTTTTCTCGTCTTTCTCTCTAAACCGTTTTCTTTGTCTCTCATTCTCCCCTCTCTGCCTCGGCGTGTCTCCTCTCTTTCTCTTTCCTCTCTCTGTCTTTGTCTTTCCTCTTGCTTCGTCTATCCTGTTCTCTTTTGTCATTCCATCTTTGTTTCCCATCTCTCTTTTCACCAGTTCTTTCTCTTTTCCAATTCTCTTTCACTTCTCCATCCCTTTCCCTCGTTCTTTATCTCTATCTCTCTTTCTCTTTCTCTTTCTCTTTCTCTTTCTCTCTCTTTCCCTCCCTTCCTCACTCCCTCCCTGCTTCTTTTTCTCGTGATTCTCTTCCCCACGACTTTTTTGTTGTTCAATGTTCTACGTCTCTCTTGCTCCCCATTTTCCTTCCTCGTTTGATCTCATTTGGCTGAGTTTGGGCGTTTTTCTTCCAAGATTACTTTACCTAGTGTTGTTGCGCTCATTTTCACGCCAACTTGTTGCATGCAAGATTGCAGATTCACCTTAGAGCCTCGCGGTTTCATCTCCTTATAAATCTTATGCCCCCCTTTTTTTGTGTGTTTGTGTGCTTGTGTATGTATGGGTGTGTGTCTGTGCGTGTGTGTGCGCATGCATGCGTACGCGCGTATATGTGTACATACGTGCGGGTGCGTGCGCTCGCGCGCGTATGTGCATCAGTTTAGCGACCATGGCCTCCCGCCGGCACTCCTCTACTTCAGGATCAAGGGCCCCACTCGAAGGGCTCTTAGTGTTGTGGGTTAATAGCCCTTCCGGCGACGCGGGAAGCCCCTGACGGCGTTCTGAGATCGTGTTTCTGGACGCAATTAGAGGCGAAAGGCGATGCCGTTTGCCCCTCATTGACCGGGCAATCATCGGTGTTCCTAAGTGGCGGCGGCGGGGGTCAAGCGGCCAAGTTGACTCTGTAAAGTTCCCTCTTTGTCAACTGGATCGCCTCTCTTCTTTGTTTTTCCTTGGGCTCCATTCTCTTCTTCTCCCTTCGTTTGCCTTCTCTCTTCTCCCTTCTCTCGGTTATCTTCTCCCTTCTCTGTTTTTGATCTACATTCTTTTCTTTTTGTTGCCTTTCATCTTCGTCTCCCACTTTTATGCTCTCTATTCTCTTCTTCTACCATCCCTTTCCCTTCGTCTCTTCTTCTTTTTCTCACGTCTGTTTTCCTTTCTCTCGCAGCTTCCTCTGGTGTTCCTCAGTTTCTTCATCTTCTCGTCCTTCCTCTTTTCTGTTTACTCCTATTATTATTTTATTTTTATTTTTTTAATAATACATTTTCTTGTGCTTACCATCATCGTAACTATATTTGTAATTGAATTGGAGTTTACAGTTTTCACTTTTCTCTTCTATCATCGTCATCGACGTCGTTGTCATCATCTTTTTCTTCTTTATCATCATCACCACCACTATCATCACCATCACCACCACCACCAACAACAACACCATCATAATCATCATCACCACCATCATCATCATCACGATCATCATAATCATCATCATCATCATCTACATCATCATCTACATCATCATCATCACAATCGTCTTTTCTCTCATCCATTTGAACTCCTTACATCTGTCATCAGTCCTTGCTCGTTCTCCTATTTCTTCTTCTTCCCCTTTCATCTTCGATTCTCTTTTCCTCCCTCGCCAATTATCTTAATGGTTTCCGCTTTCTTGTATTCTTTCTTTCTTTCTTTCTTCCACCTTCAAACTTTTTTCTTCTTCTTTATCTCTTCGACTTTCGATTCTCTCCGTCTTCCTTCATTTGAATTTCACCCAATATTGTGATTTTTATTGTTATTATTATTATTATTGTTACTGTTATTGTTG
>BOPN01003026.1:142500-145000 GCA_017312705.2 Penaeus japonicus | reverse complement strand
ACATTTGTTTGATTTACTTCTCACATCATTGGTGTAGCCTTTATCATAAATAATATATATATATATATATATATATATATATATATATATATATATATATATAATACCTTGGTCATCGTAAGAACCCTATTGATCAGCGATTCTCAACTGGGAGCCGAGGAATAGCTACACATTTCTGTTACTAAGGAGGCGGATTAATTTT
This sequence comes from Penaeus japonicus, assembly GCA_017312705.2. Classification (NCBI taxonomy): domain Eukaryota; kingdom Metazoa; phylum Arthropoda; class Malacostraca; order Decapoda; family Penaeidae; genus Penaeus; species Penaeus japonicus. The sequence goes on along the minus strand of BOPN01003026.1, from coordinate 144,798 downwards.
TCCTCGTTTTTCTCGTGTATGTGCTCTGTACGAAGGACAAAGCGGCCCTTTAACTTTTCTATACATGAAGAATTTAATATATTTCGTTTGATTACACTTACCTAAAACATCGATTTTGTTTCGAAAAAAGTCTTTATTATCACGATGGAAAGAATTTCAATGAGGATAGTTATTAGTTTCTGGCTGGAGATTCAGGATCGCAGCCTATATTGACAACCGCAGGGATAGATAGATAAGTATCTGTACCACCAGCTGGAATACCGCTTAAGTCAATTAGCGGCAGAAACCTGCTCCGAAGCGGTACTTGGAGGGTGGCAGGCTCGTCCCCCACTGCGCCTCGGTCTCCGGCCTTCGCTCACTTGTTTTGATTCCCGTTACGCCGCGCGATCGAACGGCTGATTGCGACTCTCGACCTTCTGACCCCTCAGCGGTAGGCGTGGAATCGCTTGCTCACTTCCTCGGTTATAATTGTGTTTTACTTGATCTTTTGACTTTGTGGGTCGATGGGGTAGGAGGAAGGGCTGATGGGGGGAAGGGGAGGGGGTGGGGGGATGTCATAGCTCTTTTCATTCCCAATTTTCCTTCATTTTCAGCGTAGATTTTTTTTATGCTAGAGCTTTCTTATCTCTACTCCCTGGCTTGAGTTTCATGCGGCATCAGGTTTAGTTCATGTTCTGTTTTGCGATTTAGCCAGTTGGTATCTACGAGGTTATACATGCATACTTATAAATATGTATGATATATATATATATATATATATATATATATATATATATATATATATATATATATGTGTATATATATATATGAATGATGTAATGTACCTGTAATCCTGTAAGGATTTTTCATTTTGTATTGAGTAATGCATTTTGTCAAAAGATATACAAACACACTGTATAGACTGTAGAGCATAGAGTTAAATTTAGAATGGACATTTGACACAGGTAGGTTATAACTCAGAATGGGGAATGTATTGTTCTCACATTTCGCTTTATCTAGGCTGCTTTCTGTGCTGATTCGGTTACAAATGTTATTTGGAACATGTTGATTTTTTTTTTTACTTCCGAGAACATGTTATTGTTTGTTGATTTATCTATTTATTTATTTACACGCTGAAAGAGCTATGATATTGCTAATACTTTTGGGAGTTAAGTGTCCCGGCATATGAACAGGACAAAGAATGCAGGGTGTGTAGGTCACCAAGGTCACACACCTTAGTACACTGTATCTTACAGTGTCCCATGCTTCAGATTTACAGAAACTCAGAGATAGCTGGACTCCCCGAACAAGCTGTATGTCTGTTTAGAAATGGCCAGGTAATAAAAAAAAACACTTTCCATCAATTACATAATTGTAGTTGACAACTGTGTATATCCGATTGTGACTTCCCTTCTGCCGAGACTATGATAGCCCGAGCAGGATTTTATTGAGATATGGGTGAATATCACTTATGATACATCATCCTGTTGAATACAAACATATTTCTTGACTTTCTGATAAATTCTTTCCCCCGGGACATATGCATATTTTGATAACATATATGTGCGTCACATATTCACATGTGTAATTATGAGATCTCAAGAGAGGACTTAGCATGCTGAAGGTGATAATTTATACTGTTATATCGCTCTACTGATATGTAAATAATTAATTCTGTATGCTTGTGATTAACCCCCCTTTTGTACTGGATATATTTCAACATGGTGACATAGCTGTAAGGTTTTGTAAAAGATATGTGAACCCAAAAGAGGGACTAAGAGGATAACCTATGTTACCCCATCCTTTTGCGATGTAAGTAACCACTTGTCTCAATAAACTTGTCAAAGTCAAAAGTCTCCTTCCCCTTCCCTTCCCTTCCCTCCCTCCCTTACAGCGAGTCTTACAATTCGTGGGTGGAATCTTCATCAGACTTAAGCCGTCCTCGAAATCCAACCTGTTTCTGTTATGATGTTGATAAGGGTTTGAGATCCGGCCATTTCGTAGAGCTAAATGAAGGTTAGGCTAGTTAGCCCCCCCCCCCTCTCCCCGCAGACAACTTTCCCTTAGGGGAAGGGGGTAGGGGATCACGACTCACGGATAGAGAATGTCTTATGTCATTATCATCACGGACGCATTGGGTAGCAGAGGGCGCTGTAGGATGGCAGAGAGGGGTTGGTGAGAGGAGGGGATGGGAGGAGTAGGTTTTGGGGTGGGGAAGGGGATAGGGACGTTGAGTGGGGAGGGGAGGGGAGGAGTAGGGTTTGGGGTGGGGAAGGGGGTAGAGGCGTTGAGTGGGGAGGGGATGAGAGGGGATGGGAG
>BOPN01003026.1:135000-140000 GCA_017312705.2 Penaeus japonicus | reverse complement strand
CTCTCCCTCCCTCCCTCCCTCCCTCCCTCCCTCCCTCTCTCCCTCTCTCCCCCCCATGCCCTGGACCTGCTTCTGTATTAGATTCCATTGCCCTTTTTTCATTCTTTTCATTGATTATTTTTTCTCGAGTTCATATTGTTGCCCTCAAGGTGTTTTGTCAGTTGGTTTGTTGTTTTTTATTTTACTTCTTCATCAACAATTTGCATCTGTCTTTTCTTCTGTTTCTTGGTTTGTAACTTATTTTTTTGATATCCTCTTGATCTTGATATCCTCTTTTCCAACCCTCTTTCTTTTCGTATTGGCTTTTTTTCCATGTATCGTCTTTCTCCCTTTTCTCTTCTTTTTCTCTCAGGTATTCCTCTTTTTCGTAGTCTTCTCTCTCCCCTCTTCTTTATCCGAGTCTCCTCTTTCCCCTCCTTCTCTTTTTCCATCTCCTCTTCCTTATCCGAGTCTCCTCTTTTTCCATCACCTCTTCCTTATCCGAGTCTTCTCCTTCCCCTCCTCTTTTTTCATCTCCTCTTCTTTATCCGAGTCTCCTCTTTCCCCTCCTCTTTTTTCGTCATCTCTTGTTCCTACTTCACCTCCTCCTCAACCTTCTCCTCCTTACTGTCTATTGTTATCCACATCACACGACTTCTTTTTTTTTCCCTTTTCTCTTTTTTTTGTTTCCTGTCTTCCTTCTCGTCCCTTTTTTTTATTCGTCTTCATTTTATTTTTTCATGTTATGTATTATTTCCTTTTTTTCCATGTTTCTCCTTCAATGCCCCTTCTTTTTTTCCCTTTTTTCTTTTTTACTCTTCTTTTCTATTTCCTTTCTTTTAAATTTACATTTTTTCACAATCCTTAACTCCTTTCTTTTGTTTTGTTTCTTCGGATTTTTCTTCTTTTTCTTCTTTTTTTGTATATACAGTTTCGTTTTTTTTTCACTCCATTAGCTTTCTTTTCCGGTTGGGAAATTTTCAGGATTTCTTCAAGACAGAGGCGAGAGATATATTTCAACCATGCGTTAAATTTTGCAACAGCATCACGTTTGTTTTGATATTTTGCAACTGTGTCTCTTTATCAGTTTGCCGACAGTGCTACTATTTTCTGTTTTGCAATAGCGTCTCATTTTTATAAATTCTTATTCATTTGCAGCTCTTCATTCGTGTCCGTTTTTCCCATTTGACAATAGCGTTAATCCTGTATATTTTACAATAATGTCGTTTTTTTCGTTTTCGGAATGATATTACTTTTTTATATGTTGCAGTAGTGTCATTTTTCCTTCGTCCTCCTCCTCCTCCCGCCTTTCAACACCATTGCTATCGTCGTCGGCGACCAGCAACGATACTCATCATGTTAACCAGAGCGCAGTACTTGTCTGTGTCGCCATCACAATGACAACAATGATGCTTTTATTAGGAATTGAAATCAACAACAACAGCAATGAAGCAACAAGAACAGAAGGAATAACGGCAATAACAGTAGTAGCAATGGTAGAACTAACAATTGCTACAGCAGTAACGAAAGAACATCTGTAACAACAGGAACAGCAGAATAACAGTAACAATAGCAAAAAAATACCAACAACAATAACAGAAAGAAGATAATCTACAACAAAAAAACAGGAACATTAAACACGTCAACATAAACAAATACAGCAGTACCCATAACAACAACAGTATGCACAAATACAATAGCCACAGCCTAAATGACAACAATCACAACCACAACGTCCACAACCACAGCAGTCACAACCACAACGGCCACAACCACAACAGCCACAACCACAGCAGCCACAACCACAGCAGTCACAACCACAACGGCCACAACCACAACAGCCACAACCACAACAACCACTGCCTCAGCAACCACAGTCACAGCAACCACAGCACTCTCGTACCTCAGCTCGGGCGTGTGTCAGCAGTAGTAACACTCACGGGAAAGACAATTAAAACTTTTTTCTTGCCCGCGTGACGTCATTCGGTTTCCCTCTTCTCCCCCCCCTCCCCGCCCCCCCAGCCCCCCGCCTCTCCTTTCCTCTTTGTTAATCTAAATATCGATTTTTTTTTTTTTTTTTTTTGGATGATCATGTTTGTCTTTGTTTTGTTCATGTTTTCGTCCATTTCGTTCCTCTCTTCCGGCCTTCGGTTTTTTTTTTCATTGGTTTGTTTTCCAATCATAATTTCCAATTTCACTGTCGTAATTTTTGTCTTTGTATTTCATTTTCTGATTATTTATTCCGCCTGGCCAGAGTGTCATTTTTTTTCAAGCACTTCTCTATTTTTCTCTAATTTCCACTCCTCCCCCTGCTTCAGCTGGTGCTTCTGTTGCTACTCCTCCTCCTCTTCCCCATCCTCCTCCTCTTCCCTATCCTCCTCCTCTTCCTCTTCTTCCTCCTCCTCCTCCTCCTTTTCTACTCCTCTTCCACCTGCTTCAGATGGTGCTTCTGTTGCTTTTCCTGCTCTTCTTACTCTTCCTCTTCTTCTTCCTCCTCCTCCTCCTCCTCCTCCTCCTCCTCCTCCTCCTGCTTCGGTTGTGCTTTTGCTGCCACTTCTGCTCCTGGTGTCTTACTCTTCTTTCTCTTCCTTTTTCCCCTCTTCCTCCTCCTCCTTCTCCTCTCCTAACCCTACTTCTTCCTCCTCCTCTTCCTCTTAATACTCTTCTTCTTCCTTCTCCTCCTCTTCTTACTCTACTTCTTCTTCCTCCTCCTCCTCTTCTTACTCTACTTCTTCCTCCTCCTCTTACTATATTTCTTCCTCCTCCACTTCTTCCTCCTCCTTTTCCTTTTCTCTAATTCTTCTTACTCTACTTCTTCCTCCTCCTCTTCCTTTTCTCCCCCTCCTCCTCTTCCTTCCTTCTCCCCCACCTTCAGCTCGTGCTTCTGCTGCTATTCCTGCTCCCCATCCTCCTTTCCAGCCCCCACCCCATTCTTCAGCCCACCTACCACTTCATCTTTCTCCGCTTCTCCTCCATCCAGCCGCCCCACCCAAAGCCACTTACATACATCCCCCTAACACCCCATCTACCCCCCCCCCCTCCCTACGCTCCACCCCATGGTAACCTCCAGCCCACCCCGTGTATCCCGCCTGTCTGAGGTAACGGATGATAGAATTAGACATTGCGGGTTAGAAGCGTCGAGGGCGGAGGGAGAAGGAGAGAGTGGGGGATTGGGAGAAAGAGGGAGAAAGAGAGAGAAAGAGAGAGTGATTGTGGGTGAGTGAGTGGGAATGAGAGTGAGAGTAAGAGTAAGAGTAAAAGTAAGAGTGAGAGAGAGAGAGAGAGAGAGAGAGAGAGAGAGAGAGAGAGAGAGAGAGAGAGAGAGAGAGAGAGAGAGAGAGAGAGAGAGAGAGAGAGGGAGGGAAAAGCAGGCAGACAGACAGAGAGAGGGGTAGGGGTAGGGGTGGGAGCGGCAATGGGAGATAAGGAGAGGGGGATTGGGAGGAAAGAAGGAGAGAGGGGTAATGGAAGGGAAATAAGTGAGGGGGGATGGAAGGGATAAGGAGGAAGGGGGAATGGAGGGGAGGAAGGAGGGGGTGGGGAGAAGAGGGATGAGAAAAAGTGAATTCCAGTGATTGTGCTAAAGGGAATATGTAATGCTCTTTGTCTGAATAGAAGGGTGCTAATACTCTTAATGACTATTCAGGATGAGAGAGAGAAGTTGAGAGAGAGAGAGAGAGAGAGAGAGAGAGAGAGAGAGAGAGAGAGAGAGAGAGAGAGGGAGGGAGGGAGGAAGAGGAAGAGGAAGAGGGTGATGGTAATGGTGATAATGATGATGACTATAACGGTGAAAATTACAATTTGGTTACAATAAAACTAACACGAATATAGTTAAAGTATTTCCACCAATCACAAATCAACATCATACCATCCCTTAATCAACATCACCAGCATTGAATTATATTCATCACCATATATCAACACCAACATCACCATCCTCCCCACTAACATACTGAACACCGAACTAATGAGCGAACAGCAAATTAGGAAATGAAAGCGAATGTAGAAGAGGGGAAGGACATAAAAAATAAAGAAAGAGAAAAAAAAACTGAGAATGGAGGGCGTTAGCATGAGGGTTGTGTAATTGCAGAGAGAGAAAACTAGACTCATGTTGTTGTTGTTGTTGTCTTTATTGATGGGGAGATGCATTTGACAGGTTGACATATTGTGACGATTGATGGCAGGTTTGTGGGATTGTGATGGCGATGGTAGGTTAGCAGGTTTGTAATGGTCAACGGCAATTTGGTTATTGGTAACAAGTTGACAGGTCTGTGGTGGTTGATGGCAGGTTGACAGATACGTGATGATTGATGGCTGGTTGACAGGGTTTGTGATGATTGGATCAGATGTATGATAAGTTAACAGGCGGATGATGATGATAACTTTGGAACTGGCAACTGTTGATAATTATTCAATAAGTGACGATAATCAATTAAAAATACAGCGAGAGAGAAAGACAGACAGACAAACAGAGAGAGTGAGGGAAAGATAGAGAGCGAGAGAAAGAGAGAGAAAGAGAGAGAGCGAGAGAAAGAGAGGGCGCGAGAGAAAGAGAGAGCGCCAGAGAAAGAGAGAGACCGAGAGAGATAGAAATAGAAATAGAGATAGAGAGAGAGAACGGTATAGATGAAGACGGTAATGAGAGGAAGAGGGCGATAAGGGCATCAGAGGGGAACCAGGAAGGACATTAGCGATAGTGATCCGGTAAGGAAATCGAGATGAAGAGGATAGATAAAAGGAGAATTAGAGAAAGAGAGAGGGAGAACTTGGGTGAAATAGCAGAAGTGAATGAGTGTAAGGAAGTTAGCGGAAGGGAGAGGTAGGAAAAGGGAGGATGATCAAAATGGAGGAGGAAGAAGAAGAAAAGAAAAGAAGAAGGAAGAGGAGAAGGAGTAGGAGGAAGAAGAAGAAGGACTGGGAAGAAGGAAAAGAAGAAGAATTAGGAGTAGGAATAGGAAGAAGGAGAAGAAAAATATGTAGTGGCAGTAAGAGGATGAAAAGACCTGTAACATATTAACGCA
>BOPN01003026.1:122500-127500 GCA_017312705.2 Penaeus japonicus | reverse complement strand
TATATTTCCTACCTCCTTTTCTCCCTTCCTCCCTCCTTCTCTCCCTGCCTCCCTCCCTCCTTCCTTCTCCCTCCCTGCTGCCTCGCTCCTCACCTTGCGTCCCTCCTTCTCTCCCTCCTCCTCTCCCTCCTCCTCTCCCTCCTCCTCTCCCTCCTCCCTGCCGCCCTCCCTCCTCTTTTCTGCCCCTCTCCTACCTTCTGCCTCCCTCCTCCCTCCCTCCCTTCTTCCTCCGTCCTCTCCCTGCGTCCCTCCCTCCCTCCCTCCCTCCCTTCCCATCCTTTGCCCCAAACACGTGCCTCTCTCTGCCAAACCCTCGTCAGACCACCGGACTTCAGTGTCAAATGCCTCCCCCCCCCCCCCCCACACACACAACGCTACCTTCTTCATTATGAATTACTTTTTGAATATTCACAAGGTCAGAGGTCAACGCATCTCCCCTTGCATTCTTTTTTGTGGGGGGGGGGGGATTGGGGGTAGCAAAATGAAAATTACATCATAGTTTGTTAATTAATTTAATATTGTAATTAGTCATTATGATAATGTGTGGACTCGAGAGGTCATATATAACGGATATCGATTGATTTGATGTCTCACCATCAATATATATTTTTTTCGTGATGGATTTATGCTTTATTTCCTACGAAGATTTTGGATTCCATTTGAAGCGAATCATAATCGCGAGCTAAGTCAAGATTTAATATCTTTTATAAATCCGTATTGCGTTTCCTTTCCGAGAAAAAAAATGCATATTGGATATTCAAAGTGGCATTTGAACGTATTAGGGTCATTTACATAGGATTCAATTGCGAGATGCCTTGATATTGGTTTGAGCACGTCTTCGAGGAATGTTGAAATCGAGTTTGATCTCTTTTTTTTTCTTCGAAATCCACCCTCCCCCCCCCATCCCACACACACCCTCGTCTCTTTTTGCAGCAGCATATTTCTTTTATTTCCGTGTGTGTGTTTGTGTGTGTGTGTGTGTGTGTGTGTGTGTGTGTGTGTTTATTTATGTATGTATATGTATGTATGTATGCATGTATGTATTTCTCTGAATATTTATATGTTTGCGCGGCATACATTCATATGAATTTGCTAAACCACTAGCAATTTTTCTACGCCTGTTTCCATCTTTGCCCCACCCCCCCTATTTAACCCCCGACCTACTTTCCTCCCACTGTTCCTTCCACCTTCTGCTTCCTTCTTTTATCTCTTTACTATTATCCTCTCTGTTCACCCTTTCCCTAATCCTTCCACCACTTTAGAATCCTTCCTTTTTCTTCTCCTTTATCTTCATCAAGCGTTTATTGCCTTTACACCTACTCCCATTTCCGCCTCTACCACATCCTTTTTTTCTTCTCCTCACCCTCCTCCTCCTCCTCCGTCTCCTGCTTCTTTTCATCCTCCCCCTTTTCCGCTACTCCTCCCTCTCCTACTCCTCCTCCTCTTTCTCCTCCTCCTCCTCCTCCTCCTCCTCCTCCTCCTCCTCCTCCTCCTCCTCCTCCTCCTCCTCCTCCTCCACCTCCTCCTTCTTCTAGGGAGGGATGGAAGGAGGTAATAGGTATTAGGCGAGAGGAATGAGATCTCAAAGAAGGCAGATTGACGGAGAAGCAGCCTAACGAGAGGGGAGGAAATTATGTAGGGGGGGCAGCAAGGATAAAGGAAGGAAGAAAAAGCAGGTACTATAGAGAAAAGGGAGATAGATATGGAGGAAAAGGAGATCTTTTTGCGGAGGAAGGAATGCGAGGAGGGAAACAAGACAGTGATCTGAAAAAAGGGAGGAAATAGGTCGTTAGAAAGTGAGGGAGGAAGGGAGGGAGGGCAGAGGAAAAGGAAGTTTTTTTGTTTTTTTTGTAATGTTGTTGAGGAAGTATTGCATTTCATAGGGATGAAGTGACAAGAGTAGAGGGAGTTGCAGGGGGGGAGAGAAAAAGGATAAAGTTGTGGAGATAAGGAGAGAGAGAGAGAGAGAGAGAGAGAGAGAGAGAGAGAGAGAGAGAGAGAGAGAGAGAGAGAGAGAGAGAGAGAGAGAGAGAGAAGGAAAGAAAAGAAAGTAATGAAGGGAAAAGGAAAAAAAGAGAAGAGTGATATAAGGAAGAGAAAAGTTGTGGATGAAAGGAGAAAGAAAGAAAGAAGGAAAAAAGGGAGTTTTGAAGGAAAGGGGAGAAGAAAAACGAGAGATATAGAGAAAGGGAGAGGGAGACAGGAAGATATTTACAAGGAAAAGGAAGAAGGAAAAGGGGGATTGCGGATGAAAGGAGAAGAAAAGAGAGAAGGAAGAAGATAGATATGAATTAAAAGGGCGAAGTGAGACGAGAGGTGTGGAAGAAAAGAGAAGAAAACAGAGTAGGAAGAAAAGAGATATAAAAAAGAAGAGTGTACAGGAAAGGAGAAGAGAAGGAACGGAAAATAGAAAAACAAAATAGGGTCTGCGGAGAAAAGGAGAGAAGAAAGAATGGAATTCCACAGGGAGACAAAAGATAAATCCTCAGATAACGCAAGATCACGACCAGAGGGCAAAGACTCCCGCGAAATGGTCGGAGGAGAGGAGGAGGAAGGGGAGGAGGGAGGAACCGAGCTCCGCCTCCACCCTGCTCTCATTTTCTTCTTTTTCTTCTCCTCCTCCTCCTCCTTCTACTTTTTTTTTCTTCTTCTACTGTTTTTCCTTCTTTCGTTCACTTGCTCCTCATTTTCTTTCTCCTCCTTCCTTTTCTTTTTCCTCGTTTTCTTCTTCTTTTCCTTCTTTTCTTTATTCTTCCTGTTTTTTTTTCTTCCTTCTTCTTCTTCTTCGTCTCCTCTTCCTCCCCTTTTCCTCCTCCTCCTCCTCCTCCTCCTCCTCCTACTTTTTCTTCTTCTTCCTCTTCTTCATAGACTGCTACTCCCCTTCCGTCGTTACTCTCGCTTACCACATGTCAGATGGGAATACGTGTGAGGGGGCTATGTCCTGACACTCTTTTGTTTTTGTTATTCCGTGTTTAGCTTCCCTCTCCCCTTATACTTTCTTCTTTCTTCGCATCTCCTTCTTTTACTTCTTCTTTACGTTCTTTATCCCGCTCGCCCTTACTCTATCTCCATTTTGGAAACCTCTCCCCATCCTTTTATGTACTTATTCAGTTATTTGTTTGGAATTTCTCTCTCTTTCTTCATGCCACTCTCACTCAGACTCTCCCCTTTCCTTTTGCCTTTCTCGAGCACCTGATGTGTAATATGTAGATAGATAGATAGATATAGATAAATAGCTGACTCGACAGATATATAAAGAGAAATGGAGACAACGAATTTTCGATTAATTCTACGGGCAACAACCCATGTTTCGAAAGGGGGTGTCGAAAGATAGATAACATCCTGTCAGTGGAACCGTCCAGGACAAACTGCCAAACTACCACAAAATCTATCTTTTTCAATATTTCCTTTACGTTTTTATTATAACTTTTCTGAATCTTGCTTTTAATTCATGCATACTGAGCTTTTTCTGGGAAGACGATATATCACACTTAAAAAATGGACGCAACGAATGAATAAAAGTTTTAGTCGGAAGGTGAATTTGATGACGTCATAGGGAATAAGAGGGGGAAGAGGAAATCATCTGGCGTTATAGGGAAAAGGAGTAGGAGAGAATCGTGGTGTCATAGGAAAATAAGAGATTGAAAGAAGAGGTGTGGTGTCATGAGTAATAGGAAGGGAAAACGAACTGTGACGTCATAGGGAATGGGAGGAAGGGATGGGGGGGATAAATGTGACTTCATAAGGAATAGGGAGGATAGAAGAAGAAATGTGACTTTGCAAGTAATAGGAGGGGGGAAGGAAAATTGTGGCGTCATATGGAATAGGAGGTTGAAAGAAGAGCTGTGTGTAGTAGGAGGGAAAAAATAACCGTGGCGTCATAGGGAATAGGAGTGGGACGAGAAGAAGGATCGTGACGTCATAGGGAGTAGGAGAGGGAAGAGAAGAAGGTTCGTGACGTCATAGGAAGAAGGAGAGGGAAGAGAAGAAGGATCGTGACGTCATAGGAAGAAGGAGAGGGAAGAGAAGAAGGTTCGTGACGTCATAGGAAGAAGGAGAGGGAAGAGAAGAAGGTTCGTGACGTCATAGGAAGTAGGAGAGGGAAGAGAAGAAGGATCGTGACGTCATAGGGAGTAGGAGAGGGAAGAGAAGAAGGATCGTGACGTCATAGGGAGTAGGAGAGGGAAGAGAAGAAGTTTCGTGACGTCATAGGAAACAAGAGAGGGAAGAGAAGAAGGTTCGTGACGTCATAGGGAATAGGAGGGGGAGAGACGAAAGATCGTGACGTCTTAGGAAATAGGAGAAGGGAGAGTAGACGGATCATGACGTCAGAGGGAATAGGAGGAGCAGAGAAGAAAGATAGTGACGTCAAAGTGAATAGATAGGGGAAGGGGGAAGGGAGTTGACTGATTGATAGTAGGTTGTCATAGATACACTTTGTTTTAGAACCCCACGTTGGTCATTTCTTTGACTTTGCTGACTTTGATGTTTCTTTATTCCACCCATTTTATGTACCTCGTTACTTCCATTATTCGGATTAAGTGGGGGATGGGGCGGGGGGCGGGGTAGTTTATTTTTTCGAATTCTTGCAGACGTCATGTAATGTCCGCTATTTATATCCACGAATGTTTTGCTCTATTTTTTTCTTTTTTTATTCCTTTGTCCGTGGACTTCTAGTACCGTAATCTCCTTTCAGTATAACGAGTGGATCGACCCTATCGTCCTCCCGTCGCTCGTTATCATTTTTCATCTTTTCTTGCTTTGTTTCTTCTTCTTTCTTGACGGAATTTCGCCCCTTTTTTATTTGTGTTACTCGTTTTATTCCCGTTTATCTCTCCTTTGTTTTTATGTTGTTTTTTATTCTCTCCTCACACTATTCTCTACTAGCTCCAGTTCTCCCTCCCTTCTCAGTTTTTTCCTTCTCTTCTTCTTCCTCCTCCTCTTGTTTTTCTTTTCTCACACTAGTCTCTACTAGCTCCAGTTCTCCCTCCCTTCTCAGT
>BOPN01003026.1:105000-107500 GCA_017312705.2 Penaeus japonicus | reverse complement strand
AAATAAAATGACAGCGACAGTGTAAGGTTGTGTCGGGAACGAAGGGAAAGAAGTGATAATGGACAAGGGAGTTTTGCGAGAAGATAAAGAAGAAGAAGCAAAGGAAGAAAGTAAAAAAAAAAAAAAAAAAAAGTGGAAAGAGTGAGTCAGTTTGGAGGAGAGGGAAGAGGTGTGGTGGGGAGGGGAGGGGGGGGGCGGGCGATGGAGGAGGAAGAAGGGGAGAGGAGTTGAATGTAGCAGAGAGAGGGAGAGGGCGATAAGCACGAGCGATACCCGGAACGGCGACAAAGGATAAATAACATGCTGCTCTTGAGTTTTACTTCTTTATATTTTTAGATGGGGAAGGGAAAGGTGGAGGAGGTTGGGGTAAGGGGGTAAGGAGAGGAAGGGGAAGGTGGAGGAGGAATAAGGAGGAGGAGAAGGACACAGGGTAGGTAGAGAGATAGGGTGAGGGTGGGAGTGAGAGTGGGGCAAAAGGAGACAGACAAAGGGGAAAGAGAGAGAGAGAGAGAGAGAGAGAGAGAGAGAGAGAGAGAGAGAGAGAGAGAGAGAGAGAGAGAGATGTGTGTGTGTGTGTGTGTCTGTGTGTCCACATATATATACTGTAGGTGAGGATGCAATGTTGAGAAAGAGTTAGGGAGAGAGAGAGAGAGAGAGAGGGAGAGAGAGAGAGAGAGAGAGAGAGAGAGAGAGAGAGAGAGAGAGAGAGAGAGAGAGAGAGAGAGAGAGAGAGAGAGAGAACTAGAGAACGACGGAGCGAGAGAGCAATGGACACGAAAAAAAAAACTCGTCCCGCCAGAGGATCCCTTTTTAAAATTCTCTCGCTCACAAAGGCCTCGGTAACATAATAAAAATAATAATGGAAAAAATAAACGAGGAAAACAGTAACTCGATCCGTTTCCCCCCATGAATAAAAAAAACAAACAAACAAACAAAACAAAAACTTAAAAAAAAAACTGAGTTAAAACTTGAACAAAGGGAACAATAAAAAGAAAGAAAGAAAGAAGAAAAGCGAAGAAAGAGGGAAATGAAAGCAATTCCTTGCAGTCTTTCAGTGCCAAAACACGGTGCCGTTCGGAGGTTGGTGGGCGAAGACTCTCATTAAAGATCGGATCCATTTATTTGTTGTCGTTGTTTGGAACGGTTTGCTGGTTGTTAATTAATGTTATTGCTTTTGTTATTGTCGTTTTGTGTTTTTTTTTATGATTGTTTATATTATCATTATAATTGTTATTGTTACTGTCACTGTCCTTAGTATTGTCATTACTCATATTATCATTATTGTTAATATTATCATCATTATTGTTGTTATCTTACTTTTTGCTTCTTTTTTGCTGTTGATATTATTTTTGCTATCGGCGTTATTATCTCTCTCTCTCTCTCAATCTCTCTCTATCTTTCTCTCTCTCTCTCTCTCTCTCTCTCTCTCTCTCTCTCTCTCTCTCTCTCTCTCTCTCTCTCTCTCTCTCTCTCTCTCTCTCTCTCTCTCTCTCTCTCTCTCTCTCTCTCTCTCTCTCTCTCTCTCTCTCTCTCTCTCACTCTCTCTCACTCTCTCACTCTCTCTCTCCCTCTCCCTCTCCCTGTCTCGCACGCTCGCTCTCTCTTTCTCCTTCTTCTTCTTTTTCTAAGACGAATAGTGCACGTATTCTTAGAAATAAGAATACGAGGAAGAGGAGGAGAAGAAAAATAAAATAAAATAAAAATAATAAGGAGAAGGAGAAAAAAGTGACAAAGTGAAGAAGGAATAATAAACGGCGTGGTGTAGAAGGAATAAGGACTAGACGGGGAAAGGGGGATGAGAGGGCCGAAGGGGGGCGGGGGGGAGGGGGGGTAAGAAAGGGCCGAAAGGACGATGAGGAAAGAAACATTGTCAGCCCCGACAAACAGCTGTTCTAAACAAATCTGATATGTGCGGTCGGCGCCTCGCATAAATTCCAGTCGAATATCTTTGACATTTACTTGACAGTTCCATTTAAAGGCGAACAGTTGAACACCTGTATAAGCTGTATTTTTTTTTTTTTTTTTTTTTATCTCTCTTCTTCAATCGCTTTTTCTGCTATTGTTGTTGTTTTTTCATTCGTTTTACTTTTCTTTTCTTTCGAAATCCGATTGGAAAATGATTTTTTTGTTTTTCCTTTTCTGTGTCTTGTCAATCGATCTTTCAGTGTTTTTTTTATTATTATTATTCTGACACTGACATTTTTTTTCCTTTTTTGTCCATTCTTTTCTTTCGATCTCCCTGCCTTTCTTTTGTTCTTTCTGTCTCTTTATTTATTTTTTTCTTTTTCTCATTTTTATTTCTCTCTTTTCGTTCATTCTTTCTCCTTCGTTTTCTCTCTCTCTCTCTCTCTCTCTCTCTCTCTCTCTCTCTCTCTCTCTCTCTCTCTCTCTCTCTCTCTCTCTCTCTCTCTCTCTCTCCTATCCAGTCAAGGGAATCAGGAAGTGGAAGCTATATATAAATAAATAAATATATACATACATACATATATATATGTATATA
>BOPN01003026.1:90000-102500 GCA_017312705.2 Penaeus japonicus | reverse complement strand
AATAACATACCTGAGCATGATTATGCAAGATATACAAACATGCGCAGCGGGGCGTTTTCGAGCCACACGCAACAGTGACTCGTTACGCCCAGAGCGTACGGTAGATTCCTTCCATTTGTGGCTCTCTGCGGGGCTTATAATCCTTTAGTGTTGAAGTTTGTGTTGTGTGTGTGGGAAGGGGGGGGGGGGTGTTTGGTTGCGGTTGGAAGGGGGATTCGTGTATATTTTTTGGGGGGTTGGGACGGACGGAGGGTTATATGTCTTTGTGGGAAGGGGTTTGAGTGGGTTTGTTTATATGATGGGGTTATGTTGGTGTTTGTTTATGTATAGCAATTTGTTTATGGGTTGTATGCATATGTATTCCATGTAATTTATGCGACTCCCCGCGCCACAAATACATAGCGTCGAACATTTTCATCAACGAGTCTCCTGCTTCGAATCCCGCCCTCCGCCTTCACCTCGCCTTCCCGCCCTCCGCCCTCTGCCCTCCGCCCTCACCCCGCCCTCACCCCCTCCGCCTTATCCCCGCCTCTACCCGCTCTCCGCGCTTCCGACGATGCCTCGGAACGGCCGGCTAGGCTTTTGGAACAAATTTTCCATCCCGCCAAGGTCTGTCACTTCCACTACCGCCTGCGTTGGCTGCGGGGGGAGGGGGGATGTGTGGGGAAGGGGTGGGGATGTGTGGGGAAGGGGTGGGGATGTTTGGAGGATGGGGTTATGTTGTGGGGGAAGTACGTTTAGTAGAAGGTGTATGGGAATGAGGGGGAGGAATAGAGGGAAAGAGAGAGGGGAAGATGCGACAGAGGTAAGGGGAAAATAAGATGATAAAGATGGGGATGGGTTGCGGGGAAGGAAAATTGTTTTTACTCTCTCATGGGAACGCCGTTTTAGAGATGCCTCGGCTTTTTGTTCATGAGGAACCCATCCCCCTTCCACTTACTCTACATATTAACTGGAATGGCTTCCTTCCGTCTCGAGAATCTTCGCCAGAGTCTTGCGCTATGCCTTCATGCAAATTGCAATGTTGTGACAAAATTGCAGCGGGTTAGTCTGTTGACTTTCTTTTGAAAAGTTTGATTTGATCCCCCCTTCTCTCTCTCTTTCTTTATTCTTTCCCTCTCTCTCTCTCTCTCTCTCTCTGTGTTTTTGTCTCTCTCCCTTCCTCTCTCTCATCTCTCTCTCTCTCTCTCTCTCTCTCTCTCTCTCTCTCTCCGTCTATCTCCCACTCCTCTATCCTCTCCTCTCCTCCCTCCTCCGTCCTCCATCCTCCCTCCTCCGTCCTCTCTCTCCCCTTTCCCCTCCCCCCTTTCCCCTTTCTACTCTCTCTTCACTCTTTTTCTCTGTCTGCCAGTCTCTCTCATTTTTCCCGAAAGAGAAACTCGTTACAGTCAATCTTCGAGAAAAAGCCCTCCAGATTTCGCCACCGTTTTCGCGTGGTTGGATGGTACGGAGAGGAAACTAGTCTTTGTCATAGTTGTTTATGTGTGTGTGTGTTTGATGTGTTTGGGTGGCTGGGTGGCTGGGGTGGGGGGTATTTAGTTTCCGGTGAATGTCATGCATCATGCGGTCATGCGGAAATTGAAGTCGTGACAACGCTTGTACTCAAATGAGATTTGATGGCATTTCGAAAATTTTTAGTATTATGGTTAGAATTAAAAGGAAAACTTTGTTGTTGTTTGTTTGTCTTGCTAATTGCACTCGATGTGAATGTTTTATTGTCACAGTGAGTGGGTATTGCAATCCGTTATTGTGCAGATTGATTTGTTAATATCCACTTTACAAACAAAGCGGATGTAAAGAATAAAGGTGGATACTAATAACCTGAAACCTTACTCAGGCAAAGTGGTAGTGGCACTGTTACCCAGGAATGTCGGATGAAGTTGATTACAGTGTGATAGGATTTTGGTGATGACCGCACAGCTGATCCAGTTTGCAGTTACGCGGGTCATGGGGCGGGCTACGTTGTGCGTTGTGCGTGTTAGGCTGAACTGGGGCACTTGTGGTTCTACGGCTTCTTGCTCTGTTTCTCCCTCCACATCTCCTCCGGCTTTTAATCCCCTCCCTCCCCACCTCTCTTTTTTGTTGTTCTTTCTTCTTCTCTGTTGCTGTCACTTTATATCTTTCTTTCTCTATCTATTTTTCTCTCTCTGTTTTTTTATATCTTTCTTTATCTATATGTCTGTCTTTTGCTCATTCTATCTTTCTCTCCCTCTCCCTCACTCTCCCTTTCACTCTACCTCTCCATCTCTCCCTCTCCTCCTCCCTGCCATCCTCCCTCTCTCCCTCCCTCCCTCCCTCCCTCCCTCCCTCTCGTGTGTGTATAGTGGGAAGGGGGGGGGGCGTTTGTGTGTTCTGATGTAATGCATCTTCTTTGATCGGGAGGCGAGCGGCCTGCGGCGTTGGCGGTGCGACTCGATGAAGTGTTTATAGTCAAGTGAAGTGCTGTTCCCAAATGAGGATCGATAAAATGTTTCCAGGGATTGGTGTCAGATGTCTCTCGGTTGTGGATGTTTGAGGCTCTTCGGAGGTGCGCGTCAGTCACGCTCGTGCACATGCAAGGATACGAGCAATTGAAATCTGGAAATACACATGCACCACGTAACATATATCCACAGATGGACAGGCATTCATGCACGTTCGCTCGCTCGCTTGCACACCCACACGCATGTATACGCACACGCACACCCACGTACACACACACCCATACCCACGCACACACACATACACACACACCCATACCCACGCACACACACACACACACACACACACACATACACACACACACACACACGCACACGCACACGCACACGCACACGCACACGCACACGCACACACACACACACACACACACACACACACACACACACACACACACACACACACACACACACACACACACACACACACACACACACACACACACACACACACACACACACACACACAAATTTTTCAAATCAGAACGAAGAATATAGGTATTCAAAGATGATTTATTTACCCCGATATTTAATAACGATCCCAATCCGCATTGGAATGGTAATAATCTCGAGTTTCTTTTTTTTTTACCGAAGCCGCTAAGGCAAAGAAAGCTCCCATGATTGGCTCAAAAAATGGATGACGTCGGCGCATGAATCCGTACTTTGCCTCCCGCGGTCATTGCTCCCCCCCTCCCCCTCCCATCCCATCCCCCCTCCCCCATCTGTTTGCGTCTGTTGCTACTCGGTCAAGCCTCCCCCCCCACTCCCCCTACATCCTTCCGTTCTTGCTCCCCCGTGCCTCAGTTGCTTGCTTGCTTGCTTTCTAACGTGTAGTCTTGCGCCTCCCTGCTCCTCTGTTTTCTCCCTTTTCCTCTTGCTGACCCCCCTGGTGCCCCTCCACACTATTTTTCTCTGCTATTTCTGTCCCCTCCTTCTCTTCCTCTTCTATTTCTTCCTCCTCCTCCTCTTCCTCCTCCTCCTCCTCCTCCTCCTCCTCCTCCTCCTCCCCTTCCCCTCCTCCATCTTTTCCTCTTCCTACTTTTCCTCCTCCTCCTCTTCTTCCTCCCCCTTCCCCTTCCTCCTCCCCCTTCCCCTTCCTTTCCTCCTCTTCCTCCCCCTCCCCCTCCCCCTCCCCCTCCCCCTCTCCCCCCCTCTTACCATCCAGTCTCCCAATACTCTGCAACAGAGCTGGCTTTGCACTCGCCTCATTATTGTTATTCCAGTGTCGCGGTGTTTGTAGAGCTTCTGCCCCCCGACAAAAACTGCTCCACATAATCTTACTCTGGGATCGTATGCCTTGTACCCCCCCTCTTCCCCCTTCTTTTCTTCTCCCCTTCTTTCCCTCTTCTTTTCTTCCCTTCTCTTCTTCTTCCCCCCCCCCCCCCCTTGCCTCCCCAACTCCTTTTTATACTCGTTCTTTCTTCTTTTCCCTCCCTCCTCACCTTTACCACTTTAGCGGGCCAACAGATTCACTTCAATCCTTGAGAGCCTAATGCCTCATACTCTATTGCCCCCTCTGTCACACACACACACACACGCACACGCACACACGCACACGCACACAAGGTCTCATGACAGTGATACGTCACCGTTTATTCTCGTGTTCCACTTTTTAAAGATTTATATCCAGCATCCATCTGTTCTTGGTGATGCAATCCCCCCCCCCCCCCCCCCCCCCCCCCTACTCCCGATCCCGCCTCTTCTTTCTCCCTTCTCCCGACCCCCTCCTCCTCTTCCATCGCTTCCTTCTCCTCCCTCCTCCTCATTCTCCCCCTCCTCCTCCTACTCTTCCTTCCCCCTCCATCTCCTCCTCCTAATCCTCCTTCGCCTCCTCCTCCTCCTCCTCCTCCTCCTCCTCCTCCTCCTCCTGCACCGTTGCTTGTTCTAGTGCAGTTGTGAACGCGGGCCTAGCACATGCCTCCACGCTATTGATCATCACTGAGCTAGTCACGACATTACGAATGTCATCACCACTACTGCAGTGCCATTACTGCTGCAGTGCCCCATCACTGTTGCAGTGGCATCATCACTGTTTGTCGCGTTGCCAAAATTCTGTTGCAAACGTCGTCCGAAGGATTTCAAAGGAGTGTGTCATGCTGGAATGTCATATAGTTCTTAGATTGCAAACGTTAGGCTATGCGATTCCAATCATCAGCGACGATGTTCCATCATTCCCATTCCCTGCCTCCCCATCGCCCCCCCCTCCACCCACCACCACCACCATCACCACCACCACCCGCCCCCATCGTCCACAGGATGATAGGAGGGTCGAGGCGCGAGGGCGTGTGGGATGCCTCCTCTTGCCAATCATGGGCGCGAGGAGGAGGAGAAGGAGGCGAAGGAGGAGGAGGAGGAGGGGGAAGGGGAGGGGGAGGGGGAGGGGGAGGGGGTGATGGCAGGTCTTATTGAGTTACCTGCCGAGATGAGAATTTAGCGGAGGGAAATTACGCCCGTGTCCCGTTATCACACCCCTTCCTTCCTTCGTAGATTCTCTCGGGTGTTTTTCTTTTTCTTTTTCTTTCCTTTTAGAGAGGGGGAGGGGGTGATGGAAGGGGAGGGAAAAAGGGGGAAGGGAAGATGGAAGGGGAGGGAAGAATGAGGAGGGGCTGATGGAAGGCGGGGGAAGAGGGGGGAGAGAGAGGTGGAAGGGGAGGGAAGAGGAGGGGGGGGGGGGAAATGCAAATGGAGATGAGAGTGAGAGAGAGTGTGACAGTGAGAGTGAGAGCGAGAGCGAGAACGAGAGCTAGAGCGAGAGAAAGAGCAAGAAAGAGAGCAAGAGCGAGAAAGAGAGAGAGAGAGAGAGAGAGAGAGAGAGAGAGAGAGAGAGAGAGAGAGAGAGAGAGAGAGAGAGAGAGAGAGAGAGAGAGAGAGAGAGAGAGAGAGAGAGAGAGAGAGAGAGAGAGAGAGAGAGAGAGAGAGAGAAGGAGAGAGAGAGAGAGAGAGAGAGAGAGAGAGAGAGAGAGAGAGAGAGAGAGAGAGAGAGAGAATGAGAGAGAGAGAGAAGGGAGAGAGAGAGAGAGAGAGAGAGAGAGAGAGAGAGAGAGAGAGAGAGAGAGAGAGAGAGAGAGAGAGAGAGAGAGAGAGAGAGAGAGAGAGAGAGAGAGAGAGAGAGAGAGAGAGAGAGAGAGAGAGAGAGAGAGAGAGAGAGAGAGAGAGAGAGAGAGAGAGAGAGAGAGAGAGAGAGAGAGAGAGAGAGAGAGAGAGAGAGAGAGAGAGAGAGAGAGAGAGAGAGAGAGAGAGAGAGAGAGAGAGCGAGAAAGAGAAAGAAAGAGAGATAGAGAGATAGAGAGAGAAACAGAGAGATAGAAAGAGAAACAGAGAGAGAGAAAGAGAAACAGAGAGAGAGAGAGGCGTTTCACATTCTCCGCTTCGATAGCTGCACACACACACCCTCGCCCCGTGCCGGATGCCGCGAGTCTTGCGAGTCCCGGCTTTGAGGTCGAGGTCGAGGTCGTCATTGGGGGGAATTCCCGGTCTTTCTCTGTGCGGGGAAAGTGCCATGACGAATCTGACTGTGGGTCTCGCTTTTTTCTTCTTCTTTTTTATCCTTTTTCCCTTTTCTCTTTTTTTTCTCCTTCTTTTTTATCCTTTTTCCCTTTTCTCTTTTTTTTCTCTCTCTCTTCTCTCTCTCTCTCTCTCTCTCTCTCTCTCTCTCTCTCTCTCTCTCTCTCTCTCTCTCTCTCTCTCTCTCTCTCTCTCTCTCTCTCTCTCTCTTTCTCTCTCTTTTATTCCCTCTTTCCCTCACTCCCCCCCTCTTCCTCCTCTTCTATCTTACCTCCTCCTCCTCCCCCTTCTTCCTCCTCCTCCTCCTCATCATCATCATCATCACCATCATCACCCTTTCTCCCTCCCCCTCCCCTCCCCTCCCCTCCCCTCCTCCTCCTCCTCCTCCTCCTCCTCCTCCTCCTCCTCCTCCTCCTCCTCCTCCTCCTCCTCCTCCTCCTCCTCCCCTCCCGGCCTCCCCCACGAAGCCCTCCAGGGAGTGTTGAGTGGCGTAACGACCTCCGGGCGTCGTTCACTCACAACGCCACGACTCTTCTCCGCCGAAGTGTTTTTTTTTTTCCTCATTCCTCACACTCTCCCTCTGGCGATTCTCATTCTCCGTCCTCACCGCTTCCTCCTACCTCTTTTTGGTCTTTCTCGTCCCCCCCCCCTCATCCTCATCATCTTCCTTGCCTTCTTCCTCTTCATTCCCCTCTTCATCCTCCTCATCTTTCTTGCCTTCTTCCTCTTCATCCTCCTCATCATCCTTTTCTTCCTCTTCATCCTTGCCTTCCTTGCCTTCCTCTTCTTCCTTGCCTTATTCATCCTATTCCTCCAAACCTCCCTTTTCCTCGCTTTTCCCTTCCTTTTTCTCTTCCTCGTCCTCCTCCTCTTCCTACCCCTCCCCGTCCACCCTCCTCCATCCTCCTCCTCCCTCCCCCTCCACCCTCCTCCTGCCTCCTCCTCCCTCGCCTTCCACCCTCCTCCTGCCTCCTCCTCCCTCCCTCCCTCCCTCCCTCCCTCCATCTCTCCCCCTAGCCCATCTTCCCCATTAGGATAATTCTGCGTTGAAGTGTCTCCTCATTCCTCATACTCTCTTCTTCTTTCGAGTCTCTTACATACTTCGTTTTTCGTTTTCCTTCTTCTTCCTCTTATCCCTTAATGCGTGAACGACGCATTTGGTTTCGTAATTACCAATAGTGATAATTAGCTTTCCCTTTTTAGGCCCTCACTTTTCCTCCCTCCGGAGAACTTCCATTTTCTTGCCCGTTTCCCTTTTGTGGATAATTTCTTCGTTAAACTTCGACGAGGAACGGTGTTGTATCTTTTTTTTTCTTCTTCTTCTTCTTGTTCCTCTTCTTCTTCTTCTTTTAAGGGGGAGGAGCAAGGAAAATGAAGAAGAAAAATATTGTAGAGTGGCTGAAGTTTGATTGTACAGTTCGAGGCTAAGAGACCGTCTATGCTAAAGGAAGACTTATGTGGGTGGAGGGAGATGGAGGACTATGAAGAAGGAGGGGGTAGGGTGAAGAGAGGGAGGGAAGAAAAAGGAGGAAGGGGGGAAAGGGAAGGAGAAGGAGGGAGGGAAGAGAAGGAGGAAAGGGGGAAAGAGAAGGAGGAAGGGGGGAAGGAGAGGGAGGAGGAAGGGAAGAGAAAGAGGAAGGGGGGAAGGAGAAGGAGCAGGGAGAGAAGAGAAGGAGGAGGGACAGAAGAGAAGGAAGAGGGACAGAAGAGAAAGAGGAGGGAGAGAAGAGAATGAGGAGGGAGGGAAGGAGAAAGAGAGTGAGAGTGAGAGTGAGAGTGAGAGTGAGAGTGAGAGTGAGAGAGAGAGAGAGAGAGAGAAAGAGAAAGAGAGAGAGAGAGAGAGAGAGAGAGAGAGAAAGAGCGAGACGGCGAGGGAATCCGAGTGAACGCCTCGCACATGTTCGGGCTCGACATTATTTTTTTAAGTAAGCTTCAAAGTTTATTAATTAATTATAATGTCAAAGGGAGTTTGTTACAAGAGGAAACTTCAACAATGTATTCTTTTTAGATAGATTAATGAATTAAAGAAGAAAGAAAGAATACGCTAATGAATTCCTCTCTCTGTCTCGATCTGGGCCTCCTCCTCCTCCTCCTCCTCCTCCTCCTCCTCCTCCTCCTCCTCCTCCACTCCCCCACTCCCCCCTCCGTCTACATACACACTACTTGTACTAAAACTTTTCCTCCTTCTGCCTCATCAGATTTCAGTACTTTTATTTAATGTCTCTTATTTTTTCCGCAGCGTCTCATAGTCATTTTTATTCACTTCTTCTAAACTTACATCTCCTCCCCTATTAGTTTTTTATTTTTTCTATCCTCACCTCTTCTTTATTTTGTACTCTCTTTTCCTATCCTATCTTCTCCCTTTTCCGTTCCTCTCCTTACTTATCCTTACTTCTCCTCACCTCTTCTCTCTTTTCCACTCCTCACCTCTTCTCTCTTTTCCACTCCTCACCTCTTTTCTCCTCTCCTCATCCCCTCCTATTTTCATCAGTTCCTTCCAAACTATTATTATTCTTTCTTTTCCTTCGTACATATCCACACACGCGCACATGTCCAAACACGTGCATATCTACACACATTCATGCATAAGTCAACACATCAAACAAACATCTGACCGTTTTTGAAAAATAGTGATGTCTGTTCATGCACTGTGAACAAACACACAAAAATAAAACTTCTTTGGTAAGAAACAAATTCTTCTTTTGCCTGGAGTTATGTTTGCTTTTATTGCAATAGCATACAACAGAACAGTGACCTGAGTTACGATTTAAATATCCATGTAATTTTCAATGTTGCTTGCAGGATTCCAACAGTATTGATTAAACATGATTTCGAGATATCAAAATGGAAAGTGTTAAGTGAAGTCAAATGTAGTAAGGCTAGTATGGAAATCAGATTTTTTCCCCTTTTTTTTTGCAATTACATTTGATTAAACAATAAAAGTCGAGGCTAATGAGGTAATCACATCCATTATATTCTAATAATCCAGTATCAGAACGTTCATTTTGAAAGATTTTGAAAATAGTATGCCAAATAGATTAATGGTTGTTATTCGTAGAGGGATTTTACATTTGGAGGAATGTGTTGTCTTTCTCTTTGAGTTTGTGTGTATGTGTGTATGTATGTATGTATTTGTGTATGTATATGCACACTCATAGATATACTATACTGTAAAAGCACAATATTTTTATTTTATTTATTTACTGTACAGTAAATAAATAAGATATATGTATATAAAAGCACAATATTTTTATTTTATTTATTTACTGTACAGTTAGCTCGCTTTTTGTGTTGTTGGTAGTCCACCCTGTTCCTCCCTCAAAACCCAGTCGTCCCTGTGCGTAGAGTTCGTGTCAACTCTCCTTTCTTCCGAGCCGCTCCTCTTTCTCTCCTGCACCCTGCCCCGTGACGTCTTAGCTCCCGGAGAGCCCTTAGACGTTGGCTGTTTTTTTAAGTGTAACATCGAGGGCAAACAAAGGAAAAAAGAAAATTTAAAAAAAAATATATGTATATATTATTTGTGTTTTTGTTCTTCCCTTTCTTCTCTTCATCCTCCTTATTGCTTTTCTACTTTTACCTCTTTTTCTCCTCCTCCCCAACTTCCTTTCCCTCCTACTCCTCCTTCCTCCTCCTCCTCCTCCTCCTCCTCCTCCTCCTCCTCATCCTCATCCTTCTCCTCCTTCTCCATTCCCCCTTCTTCCTCCTCCTCCTCCTCCTCCTCCTCCTCCTCCTCCTCCTCCTTTTCCTCCTCCATCCCCTCCTCCTCCTCCATCCCCCCTCTTCCTCCTCCATCCCCCCTCTTCCTCCTCCATCCCCCTCCTCCTACTTTTTATTCTTCTTCTTCCTCCTCCTTATATCCCCCAACAAAAAAAAACTTCATTCCCTAATTTAGTATCACGGCTTGAGTGTTCACCGACCTGTGTGTTCCTCTCAGAGGGGTAGGGGGTAGGGGGAGGGGGAAAGAGGATGCTTGCGTGGGAAAGAACGGGGGAAGAATTGAACTAAGATGTAATTATTTCTTAAGGGAGGGGTGTGTTCTAGAGAATGGAAGAGGGAATGGAGGAAAGGGAGAAAGAGAGAGAGAGAGAAAGAGAGAGAGAGAGACAGAGAGAGAGAGAGAGAGAGAGAGAGGGAGAGAAAAGAAAATAATAATGTGGCCGTGTGGACAGAAGTTTTTTTTCTTTTCTTTTCTTTAATTAAGACTTTGGAGTCTCTTGAGATTGCTGTGTTTTTTTTTATTCTTTTTCTTTTAACAATGCATTTCTATGTTCCTGCAGGCGATGCGGCAACGACAGGCATCGGGGTAGTGACCCCTGAGGGCGTGGTGCTCATGCGCTGTGGGCGTGTCGAGCTGTCGGCCACCTCCCCCCACTCCCCGGCGCACCCCCACGGCAACTACCTGCCCCCCGAGTCCTTCGACATCGACAGCAGCCAGCCGCCCCAGAGCGCCGAGAGGGTGAGTAGTGTTCGACGGGCTTCGAGGGTAGGGATGGGAGACGGGGGGTGGGTGGGATGGGGGGGAGCTCTTGCAAGGCTGTGGCACTGTGGGGGCGGGGCGCTTGGTGATGCTTGGATTGCGTTTTTTTCGGCTTTTCGTGTGTGTGTGCGTGTGTGTGTATGTGTGTGTGTGTGTGTGTGTGTGTGTGTGTGTGTGTGTGTGTGTGTGTGTGTGTGTGTGTGTGTGTGTGTGAGTTTATTTATTTTCGTACGTGTACAAGCGTCTAAATACGTGTTCATGCGTGTGTGTACGACGTTGAAGGTGAAACCGTGGCGTTCCTATCAAGGGATGTTACAAGGCGAGGAACAGGTCCCGTCCCCCTGGCGTACCTTCTAAGCCTCATGTGTCAGCGGTGCCATGCCTTTGATCACACGGCTGAGCGCGGAGAGAGGGAGGTCAGTAATCAAGTGCGAACAC
The DNA here is from genome assembly GCA_017312705.2 of Penaeus japonicus. NCBI lineage: Eukaryota > Metazoa > Arthropoda > Malacostraca > Decapoda > Penaeidae > Penaeus > Penaeus japonicus. Next base: position 91,604 of record BOPN01003026.1, on the reverse strand, counting down.
CCAAATGACACGCAAGGATACCGCCCGTCCCGAGAGAGTTATTGAGAACATGCACTATCAGAACCCTGCTGTGCATGACTGTGACCTGGTTGCAAGGGGGTCAGGGTCGTCATTAAGATGCATGCGAAGTCAGTGGGAGGGGCGGAAGGAAGGAGGGAGAGGGAGGGAGGGAAGGAAGGAAGGAGGGAGGGAAGGCAAAGGGAGGGGCGGAAGGAAGGAGGGAGGGAAGGCAAAGGGAGGGAGTGAAGGTAAAGGAAGGGGCGGAAGGAGGGAGGGAGAGGGAGGGGCGGAAGGAAGGAGGGAGAGATAGGGAAGGCAAAGGGAGGGCGGAAGGAGGGAGGGAAGGTAAAGGGAGGGGCGGGAGGAGGGAGAGAAGTCCAAGGGAGGGGCGGAAGGAGGGAAAGAAGGCAAAGGGAGGGGGAGGATGGGCAAGGAGAGAGGGAGAAAAGGAATATGCGAGGTAGTGTACGCGCAATGAAAGTCTATTGTAAAATGGAGGGAGGGTAAAGCAGGTGCATAGTAAAAGAAAAAGGAAAAAAGGAAGGAAATATAATGATAGTGAATAGAATTTTTTAAGTAATGATGAATGATAATGATAAGTAGAATAAAATAGCGCCTGTACAGTACAACACAAAAAAATGATGATAATGCCAGCAAATGTCGATAAATAGAAGATAATGGTGCTTGCATAGAACAACAACAAAATATAACGATAAAATAAGCGATAACTGATATAAATTTTCAACACAGAAACCTAACGACGATAATTTCCTTATTTTCCGCCCGGGTTTTCCTGTCGAGTCGTTAATCACGCAGCTAATGGCATTTTTGTGGCGGTCTTCATTATGCCAAGAGTTCGGGACGAGAGCGGGTCGGTTGCCTGTCGTTAAGAACGGGTTTCGGTATCTATTATTCACTTTTATGTCTGGTTGGATGAGTTATAGGAGATCTATTGTGATTAGCAATAAAATAATAAAAAAAAAGAAAACATGTCGGTCCGTAAAATTTATGGAAATCAGATCTGTAAGGAAAGTTATGTTTCGAGAACGAGGTCCTGCTTTTTTTTTTATCTTATTGTTATATTTAATAAAGAATTGTCAGGGCGCTGTGCCGCATGAGATCGTTACTTTGCTGCAGACATAAATAACCGACTTATACCAGTATGCGGTAGCTCATGTTTAAAAGCTACGGACGCTGCACGCCAGGTTTGACTTACAAAGCCGTAGCTCGATTGGTAAATAAAGGACTAAACTGAAGCCGTGCCGTGATATGCTTCTCTGTCAGCCATGAATGTTTGTTTTCAATTTGTGGTTGTTATGCTCAAACATACACGCACAGAGGCAGAGGGGACAAAGAGCTCTCCTCCCCCCCCCCTCAAAAAAGTGAGGTTGCGATCTTACAAAATTAATGTTGCAGCGGTGAACAGAAACAGCAACACCGATAGTCAGTTATGTTGTTTTGCGTGTCCTCGCTTCACTTTTTTCATGGGTTATTCTCCGTCTCTCCCTCTCTCCTTTTCCCCTCTCCCTTCTCTCCATCTTTCGTATTCTCATTCTCATTCTCCTTTTCATTCTTCTCCCTCTCCCTCTCTCCTTCTCTCTCTC
>BOPN01003026.1:77500-80000 GCA_017312705.2 Penaeus japonicus | reverse complement strand
CAGTCGCGAAGGGAGATGGTGGTAGGACTTGTTAAAGTTTTTTTTTTCTTGAATTTTTGAAAAGAGATTAGGATTGATCAGGTTGAAAATCCTCTCCAAGGGATTCGGGAATGTTGCAGCGTACGAATCCCACGGGAACTAGTGGAGGAGGCGTAGTTTGTTGCATTCGTAGGATTTTGGATATTTTCTCTTGCAACTGCAGTCAGATTGCACCGTCCTTCTTCATTACCTCCTGTATCCAAGGTATGGCTTTCGTTACCATCCGGAAGTCAGACGTAGGAAAGCGCAGCCACAGCAAGAATGTAATTAAAGTCCTTCATGGAGTCCTTCATGGAGTCCTTCATGGAGTCCTTCATGGAGTCCTCCACGGGTCCCGTTTCAGAGTCCAAATTTTAGCTGAGGTCAGCAAGAATGCCGATAACACTCTCTTGGCAGTGTTTTTAGAATATTAATAGTAGTAATGGCCGTATAAGTAATACCAGGAGAAGCATGATTAAGGTAATGTCCTAGTCGTGGAGGTGAGGAATGCCGGTGATAAGGAAGAAGAAAGAGTCCGCCAGCGAATTGCATATGGTGCATGCATGGTGTGAGAGGCCGTGCATGCGAGAAGACAACACTCGATGAGGTTAAGATTCAGAGCTCGAGAAAGTGTTATGGGATAAGGTCTATTATTCTTGAAAAACGACGACCAAGTGTCCCGCCAGAGTCACCCCGTCGCCCTTTTGTTTGATTGTGTGTGCGTATGTGTGTGTGGGGGGGCGTGCATGCATGAATACGTATGTGTGCTTGCGTGCGTATCTTTCATATGCACGAGTGTATTTATATAGACAGACAGACAATCCAAGAATACATCTATTTAAGATTCATTCACTTCCCTGCCTGAAATGGTGCGCGGCGAAGGCCTTTAATCAGCAGCAAAGGTAAACCTCCTCCAGAGTCTTGAAGTTCATCTCAGAGCCTCTTTTCTCCGGCGTGTGTGTGTGTGTGTGTGTGTGTGTGTGTGTGTGTGTGTGTGTGTGTGTGTGTGTGTGTGTGTGTGTGTGTGTGTGTGTGTGTGTGTGTGTGTGTGTGCTCGGCTTTGTTTTCCTTCCGATTCTCCCGGGGACCGCGCTGGCCCGTTAGATCCTGCGTACAGATCCTCTTTCAAATTAAAGTTGAAAGGATGCGCGCCTTTTCCTTGGAAGCAGGCATTTGAACTCTCGAGATGTGTTGCTGTTTATTTTTGTTTAGGGGAGGTGATACTTTTGTTTACTCACTCATGTGTTTTTTGTATGTGCGTTATGGATATTCCTACAAATATGTGTGATTACGGAATATGTATACTTATAGGTAAAATGGATGTGATTACGCAGCGGAAACAGACAAACGGACAATGACACTAAAACAAATTCTCTCTCTCTCTCTCTTTCGTTTCTCCTCTCCTATACTCGATGTTCCTCTCGTCCTCTCCCCCCCCCCCTCTGTCCCTTTCCTCTCCTTTTTCCTTCTCCTCGATCGCTCTGTCTGTCTGTCTCTCTCTCTCTCTCTCTCTCTCTCTCTCTCTCTCTCTCTCTCTCTCTCTCTCTCTCTCTCTCTCTCTCTCTCTCTCTCTCTCTCTCTCTCTCTCTCTCTCTCTCTCTCTCTCTCTCTCTCTCTCTCTCTCTCTCTCTCTCTCTCTCTCTCTCTCTCTCTCTCTCTCTCTCTCTCTCTCTCTCTCTCTCCCTCCCTCCCTCCCTCCCTCTTTCAAAATAGAGAGAGTACAGAAAGAAAGAAAATGCAGAGGTAGAGAGAAAGAGTGTGTAACCCGCTTGCTGGCACTGGTTGTAACCCACCCGTACCAACAGTTGTAAGCCACCTGTGCCAACAGTTGTAACCCGCTGCTATACTTGTAAAGCACTCGATGCCCTGGTTGTGATCCGGTGGAATAAACAGACAGACGTTCACGTGCCATGGTCTTTATTGTGGATTCTTGTTAAACACTAGACTGAGGCCGAAGATCGGAGGTCAGAGCTGTCCACTCTTGTTTGACCTCTTGTCTGTCTTTTTCTCTGACCTGGTCTCTTTCGGTGTCCTTAAGTATGAATCCTCAGTCGCTTTCTACGCCTCGGGCCTTCCGTTAGCAAACACAGCTGCTTAGAGAAGCTGGAGTTTCAAGGCGGAAACGAACACAGGAAACAGGACGCGTCAGGTCAAAACAGACCGCCAGCGATATTGCATTGACTTAAGTAGAAATATATGATCAATATCTTGGGTCACATGATGTACAATACCAGTGCCTTACAGAGTGGAGAGACTAAGAGAGAGCATGCATAGGGAGAGAGAGCAAAGACAAAGACAGAGAGGGCGATCGAATAAGTGAGTGAGTGAGTAAGTGAGTGAGTGAGTAAGTGAGTGAGTGAGTGAGTGAGTGAGTGAGTGAGCGAGCGAGCGAGCGAGTGATTGAGTGAGTGTGTGAGCGAACGTGTGAGAGAGAGTAAGTGCAGACAGAGAGAGGCGAGCAACCCCGAGGCTAATCCGATCC
>BOPN01003026.1:70000-72500 GCA_017312705.2 Penaeus japonicus | reverse complement strand
AATTTGGGTTGTAGGTTCTCTTGCTCAAAGGAAAAATTCTCTTCCTCTTTCTCTCTCTCTCTCTCTCTCTCTCTCTCTCTCTCTCTCTCTCTCTCTCTCTCTCTCTCTCTCTCTCTCTCTCTCTCTCTCTATCTCTCTCTTTCTCTTTCTCTTTCACTTTCACTTTCACTTTCTCTCTCTCTCACCCTCCTCCCTCCTCCTTCCTCCCTCCCTCCTCCCTCCTCTGTTTTCCCTCCCTTGAGTTCTAAATGTTAAAAACTTCCCTAATTTGTGATTTTGGTAAAAGGGTTATTTCATGCTTTAGTTTGAAACACTTTGAAGATATCTATCATAGATGTAGTAAGAATACAGAGTACCATATAATTAGCATCTAGGAATAGCGCCATTTTGATGTTGTATTTGTTTGCTAATATTTATGAAATTCTCCTTGAGCTGCCAGGCATGTTGTATGTTTGGTAAGTCCTCATGTTTTAGATATTATTCTGGTTTATTCAGTTCTGGTTTATTCAGAGTATAGCATTCAGATATTTACTGTTGGAATTGTGTGCATTTTCATTCATAGTTTTTCAATTATTTCGTAATATAAAATAATGGGGGATTTTGCTGCAGGTATTACTTTTTTAAGCAAATGTAAGTCACATGGAGTAAATTGATTGTTGAATAATTATTCAGAGCAGAGAGTATACCTTGTCTCTCAGACTGAATCATATTATGTTATTTTGGCTTTTAATGAAAAAAGCATTATGCATTTGAGATATGATTTCTATTCTCTGCCTTATAAATGAAAACAGAGATGTCATTGAAGGGATAAAGTTAAAACAGTTTTCATAGGGAGGAAAAGCTTTTAGATTTGTGATTTAAGCTTCTAAACAAGTTTAGCAGTTGATTAAAAATAGTGTAAACTAAAAATATAGATATTATGGTACATTAATTATGTTTTGATACTCACTTGTGCTTGAAATTTACAATTATTATATATTTTTCAATGATTTGTGATCATATTGTTGATCAAGTTTCTCAACTTCAGATTTTGAAAATCATACATTTTAAGGGATTGTGTTAGATAAGATCTATCTATGTGAAGTCTCGTATGTTGTGTTAAGAAGCTCATTAAAGTCTATCTAACTTGTAAAGCCTATTGCTAATGTTTGCAGAGAAGTGTGGTAAAGAAGGTAACTGTGGTGTTGTTGACTGGGAGACGTGTGGAGTTGAGCTGCGATCCTTCTGTCACGCGTGTCAACCATGTACTGCAGGTTAGTCTTTGGAACTTGATGAAGGGAATACAGTTTCATTCCTTTGTGAAGCATGTTAGGATTTGTAAGACTAATTTACTTCATTGAGTTCAATTATTATAGATATTTATAAAATGTTGGAAGTAAATGACAGATTGTTATACAGTATTGAAATTACTATACATTACATTGATTATTGTTATTTCACTATAAATTCTGCAAGATACAAACAAAACAAATCCAGAGGAAGTATGATATAGATATTGATTACAGAATGGATATTAAAATGGACGTTGGCCTTCTCAAATGCATTTATCACAGATTCTCAAAATGAAAGAGTGAAATCAAAATAATCAACACATGAAGGAAGATTCAGGCATCTTACTCTGAATTTTATAGAAAGATGATTATCTGTGGTGCCACTGTCTTTACATAACATCCTATTACAGGCTGTATTAGAGGAAGAATCCATTGCCCTTGCCCACCTGTTGGGTCTTGCTGTTTTAGGAGGAGGTGAATTTCACTTTGTGGCCCCACAGACAAAGCTGCATAAGGTGGGTTCCTCTTCAATTGTCAGAATCAGTTACATGTAGTCGGTCTGAACATCATTCAAAATATCTTGCAATACAGAGGAATATCTTTTATTTTATTGGAAACTGATTTTTGTTGTTGCTGTTGAATATGTAATGATCTTGTTCTTGGCAGGTTGCTCCTCCTGGCTGGAAAGAACGTCATCCAACAAAGGATGGACTAATCCAGGATAATTTTACACTTCACTTAAGAATTATGTATTATTTAAAGTAGGTATATTTACTTTTCCTTGCATCTGGTATTTATTTTATTATATTTCTTATATTTGCCATTATTTATTTTTAATTTCTAAAATCTGTTCAATATTGTCTTGTTCAGAACATGTGTTTGCACCTTTAAATTTATTTATAAAGACTACTGCAAAATATTATAGAATATCAATCAGGATATTATAGATCTTTTAATATTTTTTACAGTTGTTATTGGATTTCTCTTTTCATTAACCAAATTATAATCCCAGGTTCAGCCACTTAGAGGAGATGGATGCCCCATCGAGACAACTTTTATATCTACAACTGCGCCATGATCTGCTTGAGAGTCGCTTGCCCTTATCATCTGAGTTACTGCTGCAGCTGGCATCACTTGCTTTGCAGGCAGAATTTGGTGACCAAAGACATCAGGTACGAGTCTTGATTGAGGAAAAGTTATTACACTGGATTTTAATCTGGTGTTGGAAA
>BOPN01003026.1:52500-57500 GCA_017312705.2 Penaeus japonicus | reverse complement strand
GTATATATATATATATATATATATATATATATATATATATATATATATATATATATATATGTACATATTTACATATGTATGAATATTGATATACAAATATTACAAATGATATAGATATAAGTATAGATAGGAAGATAGCGAAAAGCCAAAGCGAACCCCAGCTCTCGCTTGTGTCCACCGACAACCCCCATTCCCCCTAGATGAGAGTAGAGTAAAGAGCGAGAGAGGGAGAATGGGAATGGTGGAATACGGGCCACAGCCAACTAAGGCTTCGTATATAGAAACCTCAGCAGTGTTAATTCGCGCAAGAAGGGTATGGGGCTTCCGTAAATCCAGTGATATTTGATGCACCTGTCACCCGGCCCGCATGTGAGGAGATAGGGGGGAGGGAGAGGGTCGGGGGAATGGGATGGAGGGAAGGAAGGGGGAGTTGAGGGGAGTGGGAAGGAAGGGAGGTTAGGGAGGGGAGGGAGCGGGGGGTTGAGACGGAATGGTGGAGCGAGGGTAGGGGGTGGGAAGGGTAGGGAAGGGTAGGGAAGGGAAGTTGAGGAGAGAGGGGAAGGGAGGGGAGGGGAGGGAATATTAATGGCTGTCAACGTGATTGTCTATGATTGATTAAGTTGTTAGGTATAATGCAGGTAGGGCTGTGTATGATGCCTTCCGTTTATTCTCTCTTGACATTTTTCCCTATTCCTCATCTCTCTCTCTCTCTCTCTCTCTCTCTCTCTCTCTCTCTCTCTCTCTCTCTCTCTCTCTCTCTCTCTCTCTCTCTCTCTCTCTCTCTCTCTCTCTCTCTCTCTCTCTCTCTCTCTCTCTCTCTCTCTCTCTCTCTCTCTCTCTCTCTCTCTCTCTCGCTCTCTCGCTCTCTCGCTCTCTCTTTCTCTCTCTCTCTTTCTCTCTCTCTCTTTCTCTCTCTCTAAATATATTTCTATTTTTTCTCTCTTTCTCCGTTTTTCTGTTTCTCTCTCTCTCCGTATTATCCTCTATTTCTTTATAGATGTGTGTGTATATATATATATATATATATATATATATATATATATATATATATATATATATGTATATATATATATATATATATATATATATATATGTATATATATATATATATATGTATATATATATGTATGTATATATATATATATATATATATATATATATATATTTATATATATGTATGTATATATATATATGTATGTATATATATATATATATGTATATATATGTATGTATATATATATATATGTATGTATATATATATGTATGTATATATATATATATATATATATATATATATATATATATATATATATATATATGTATGTATAATATATATATATATATATATAAATATATATATGTCTATATATATATATATATATATATATATATATATATATATATATATATATATATATATATATATATATATGTGTGTGTGTGTGTGTGTGTGTGTGTGTGTGTGTGTGTGTGTGTATGTATATATATATGTATATATATATATATGTATATATATATATATATATATATATATATATATATATATATATATATATATATATATATATAATGTTTATGTGTTTACACGTAGATGTAGTGGGGACTTCGTATACATGCAGAACTGCAATATTTGAATGTTAGTATTCGCCTGCTTAGTTGTACCAGTGAAGCCAATCAACTTACGTGTGTAAAGTGTTACATAGCCAATATTGTAATGCAAGTGAAACTGCTGGCTGGTACAGTGGCGTTGGTTTATTGAAGCCGAGTCTCCGATACTCACCATGTGGCAACACTGTGCTATCAGCTGATCTTTGTTTACGTGTCTCCATGGCAACCTCCCGCCGGGACAGGGTGTTTGAGTCGAACCTGGACACTTGTTGGTGACGGAACGTAGACGTAACAAAGTGATTATAAATTATTTTGTGGTGACAGAATAACAGGTGTTGGAATACTCTCCTGACATGCAGGATGTAAGAAAAAACAGAATATATGACGCGCGATTCGCTGTGTAATCTGAGGCGGCGTCAGGACCGACAACCGAGCGCCGCACAGTTGTTTCCTCCTGTGGTGCCTGGACGTCGGTGAGGTCACCAGTTTATTATTTCATTCGCTGTTAAACCATTGCAGAATTAGCAACTCAGGCTAATGTGACGAGTCTTGAGGCTTTTAAACGGAACGAGCTTTTGAGATTGATATTTTAAAGCGTTAAAGTGTAGTATAATAAATACTTTTACATGTTTTTAAATAATGCAAATGTATATATGTACATACGCACACACACACACATGTATACACATACCCAAAAATAATTGATAGATTAATAGAAAATAGAATAGAGCAAAACTAGTCATAGATATAGATATATACACACATACATATACTCATACTAAATAATTATGCATATTCAATTAATGTAATCTAGTATAACATTATTTTTGAAAGGGGCCGAGATATATGAAAAAGAGATATTAGAAAGAAAAACGAACAATTGTTTTCAAGAGAAAAAGAAAGGAAATAAAGAAAGTATAAAAGAAGATCATATGCGAGTCAGCGAGCGAGACGGAAAGACAAGACAGCGGGAGGGGGAAGGGGAGCACGAGAAAAATATTGACCAAGCTTTGTCGGGCGAAAGAGGGGCGTGTCTTGGTTTCGCTCCCCCCCCTACATGTGTGTGTGTCTGCCCGTCTGTCTGTCGGTATATATGTCAATCAGTTAGTTTTTATGGATGTATGCATTTGTGTCTGCGTCTGTCTGTTTGTCGGTATATATGTGTGTATGTCGGCATATACGTTAGTCAGTTAGTTTATATGGGTGTATATATCTCTGTCGGTTTCCATGTCAGTCGGTCAGTTTAGTACGTGGTTTTATGTGTGTCTGTGTCTGTCTGTATGTCGGTCGGTCGGTCGGTCTTTGTATCAGTCAGCTAGTCAGTTAACATGTGGCTGTATGTATGCATGCTCTCGCGCGTGTTTAGCGCAATGAAATATGTTCGCTATGTAGACTTCTTGCAAACAGAACTTAAGTAGGCCAAGAATTTACTCTCTTATGTTCATCATTTTTCTTCGTATCCCCATTTCCGCTAAGTAGACACTCCTATCGACCGAATAATATCATTTGATAAACTTAATTTCCCCATATCCGCTGAGTAAGCACTCCCATCGACCGAGTAATATCATTCGATATACTTAATTCTAAATTCCACTGAGCTTGAGAAACAATCCATCTTATCTCTGCATTTACCCGCCCTCTCCCCCCTCCCAAACATGTCCTTGCCACCCTCCCCCCCCTCTCCGCCCCCTCGCTTAACTGAACACCTGTGGCATGTGGCGCAAAGGTGGAGGGTAAAAGAGGGTGGGGGGGGGTAGTAAATGACAAGTGTTGTGGGTTTGGTGAGTGGAGGGGGGGGGGGGAAGAGTTTGGGGAGTGGGGGTGGGGGAGGGGGGGAAGCGAAAAGGTGGAGTGTAGCGGTGGCGAGCGGTACGACCACAAGGTGAATCGTAGTACCGCTGGTGTCGTTGGTGTGACGGGCGTGTTATATAACTCGATATTGTTTCGGTTGTGACGTTAAAAGAAGAGAAGAACGCGGTGGGTGTCACGCGGGTGTCACGTGAATGTAGTGGGCGAATTTTGAAATGGAAGAAGGAGGAAACTCAGGGACGAATTTTTGAAATAGATGGACGAGAAACACCGGCGATAAATTTTGGAATTGGTGAAGGAGAAACGTCAGGGGGGAATTTTGAAATCGATGAAGGAGAAACGCCACGGGTGAATTTTGAAATAGACGAACGAGGAAAACCATGGGTGAACTTTGAAATAGATGGACAAGGATGATTTTTGAAATAGATAAACGAGAAAGAAACATAGGAGTAAACTTTGAAACTGACAGTACCTAAATTTAGGCAGTAGTGTTCAATTTGTCTGTTTTATTGAGCAGTTATGTAACTTTTTTTTTAGTACTGAGTGACGAAATTGAGATACGAGGAATGCCTTGGTGATGATGAGAGTTGATAAGTGGGTTCTGAAAGCGCGGATTCTTCAGCCTGCTGTGCTGTGATTGGATGGTTGGGTAATCAGCGAAAGTGAAGGTGCGCCAATTAACTGGAAAGAGAGAGAAAGAGAGGGAGGGGGGGATAGGAAGGGAGGAAGGGAGAGGGGATGGAGAGAGAGGGAAAGGGGGAGGGGGAAAAGGAGGGAGAGGGATGGTAGGAGGGGGAGGAGTGAGGGAGGGAGGGAGGGAGAGAGGAAGGGAGGGAGGGAAGGAAGGAGATGGGAAGGGAGGGAGGGGAGAGGTAGGGAGGAGTGAGAGAGAGAGAGAGAAAGAAAGAGGGAGAAGGCTTGAGAGTGGGTGAGTGACCGAGTGATCATTTTACGGCATTTAAATCAGCGTTTAGATTTGATTCACAGAAATATATCGGACGTAATGATACCACATGATACTAACGCAATGACAACATAACCAGTGCACATGATAATTTTTTTATGTATGTGTTCCGTATCAACAACAACACCTTATCGACTCATAGTAGCAACTCAGGCAGGGGGAGGGGAAGGGAGGGGGGAGGTAGATGGTGTGTGGTTGAAGAAATACATTGCTAAATGAATAATGTATCTTTATTTTTATTTTTATTTTTTTGAGAGATAAACCACTCTACCTAGAGTGACGGATGTATGATGGATTCATTATAAAATGATCGATTGCCCCGTGTACATGATTTACGGGTCTGATAAAGGGAGGCGTCGGGGTGGGGAAAGGCGAGGGGGGAGGGGGAGGGCAGATGGTGTGTGGTCTGTCGTATTGGTGATTTGTATCAGTCGTGTTTGTACGTCACCATTGTCCTTATTATCTCTCTCTCTTTCTCTTTCTCTCTCTCTTTCTCTCTCTCTCTCTCTCTCTCTCTCTCTCTCTCTCTCTCTCTCTCTCTCTCTCTCTCTCTCTCTCTCTCTCTCTCTCTCTCTCTCTCTCTCTTTCGTTTTCACTTCCTCCCTGATTTGCCTTTAAT
>BOPN01003026.1:45000-47500 GCA_017312705.2 Penaeus japonicus | reverse complement strand
TTTTTTTTTGTTAGGGTCATTTACTCTGCACTTTTTTCTTCTTTATCTTTGTTTATTTATTTGTAGGGTGAATGGAGGGGGAACCCGACGAACTTAATGCCATAAAGGAAGGTTCAGGACAATAAAAGGAGAACCGCATTTTCAAAAAGTCGAGAAAGAACTTCTCTCGATACTCTTTCGCTGTTATTTTTATGAATCCTTTTTGTTGTTGTTGTTGTTCTGTTCTATTTGGAAATATTTTGTGAATACCATGGGACTTTAAGGTAGTCTAGGTGAATATTGTGTCATTTATTTTAGATGCTACGGGTATTGTCTCTTGTTCGACTAATTTTGGTGAGAAGTGACGTCTGCTGGATTTTAATATTCTGAATTTGTATAGGTATATACAGAATGCAGATGAGTAATATTGAAAAGTTTATTTCGTAATAGATACTTATTCTCTAACGAAATACAGTAATGAGATCAAGAATATATAAATACATAGGTCAGAAAGTTTTTTTTTTTAAATCACCTCTTTCTGTGGCGAGAAGGAACTCTCTTGAGGAGTGAAAGGGGGAGGAAAAGCTTTAAGGCTGGGCGTAAGTGAAAGGGACTGAAGGCTGGGGGTAGCTGTAGCCTGATGGAGGCTGAACACCTCTCACTGGCGGCGATAGGTTTGTGTTAGAGCTAGAAGTCTGTGAGCTGGTGCTGGAGCTGGAGCTGGAGCCGGAGCCCAGGCCCTGTGGCTGGGGTTGGGTCTGGGTGGAGGTCTGGGACTGGAAGTTGGTCTGGGACTGGGTAAGGGTCTGAGATTGGGACTGGGTCTGGGGTGGCGGGGTTGTCGCCTGGACCTGCGAGGACTCGAAAGCCGCCGCCTGGAGAATGTATTCGCGGAGTTCCTCGTCAGTTACATCCACTAGGTACGTCTCTGCTCCGGGTAGGCTCACCTGGAGGAGGGGAAATAAAGTCGGTTTCATTGAGAAGTATGTTGCTTTTTGTGGGACTTTCGCCTCTTAAATCGTTCCATTAGACTTGATACATGTCAAATGATTATCTCAGCAGAGTTCATTGAGTCTTTTATTTACTAACAAACTATTATTTTTGTAAATCAGTTATGGAGTAAATGAAGTTGATCGTGCGTCGCCCGTAGACTTTTTTTATTACCTCGTATTTAGCGCGGTTGTCCTCAACGGTCTGGAGGTCCAGGGGTGCCTCGAGGCTCTCCTTCACCTCGGCGCGGTACCCATTCTCGTCGGCCGTGTACCTGCGGGGGATTGAGAGGGGTTGGAGGCAAGGGGAGAGTAAAGGGGAGAGTAAAGGGGAGGGTCATTGGCGGTGAGCAGGTGTAGAGACAACCACCCAGAGACACACATACACTTTGTTCTATAAATACACGCGTAACAAAGCCAGTCGAGAGAGCCGCGCGCTCCAGTTGCGAAACTCGGCAGTGAAGGTGAAGGTTCTCGAGAAGGCAAGAATTACCCGGGGAAAGAATAGACGAGGGAAAATAAAGAATAAACAAGGGAGAAACAAACAAGCCAAAACACCTACATAACGGTCATGTAGACGCCATCGGGACGCAGGTAAGAGTAGCTCCCAACCAGAGGGCCGTCTTCCAGCTGTTCCTCCGTCCTCGAGGAATAGACGGTGGAGATCCCGTCCATGATGTTGTAGGAGAACTGGTACGGCATCTGTGGGCGGAGGAAGGGCGGAAGACGGGCGTTGATTAGAGGTTATTTACACTCTTTAAAATCAATAGGAGTATGGTGTTTTGAGGGATCTTAGTCTTTTTAGTTTAAAAAAAATTATATTGATTTCTATTAGGGTTATGAGTGAGAGATGAATATGGTGCCTTGTGGTGGTTATTCGTAAGTGCGGCGACCATCGACGCGGCTCGAGTGGTGAGTACGTGTCTGTAGTGATGAGTCAAGTTATCAAGAAGTGGAGAGTCAAAGCTTACGAGAAATACTACCATGCTCGTAGGGCTTCGCGACGTGGGGGTTAAGGACGGGGAAGTCTCGGGGTTGGGGGGGGGGGGGGGCTAAGGGTGTGGGGAAGGAGCGGAAGAGTTCCACGTTGCAAGGAAGTTTAGCGGGACGTGGAAGGGCAAGCGGGTCGTATTGTCTTAAAGACTAGAGATTATAAGGAAAGAAAAGGCGACACGCGGTCAAACGCACCAGAAAAGTATATCATTTTAGCCATATACAATCATCTTATTCTCTTGTATTTAGCTGTTAACTTGAAAGATTATACGAAATTAAGTTGCTGAACCACCGCAGCTTCAACATTCTTTAAAATTAAAGAAAGTATACTTTCAGACTTAACCATATTGTCACTAGCTTATAACTATCAAACGGGTCGGATCAAATAACCCGAAACTTCAAATTGGATATTTGAACTTCTGACATACAACTATACATACAGGGGGTGCGTGGGTGGTGGTCGTGGGTGGAGCAGTGGGCACAGGAGGAGGTGCGGGTACAGATGGCGAAGAAATCTCAGCAGGTGGGGGAGGCAGTGG
>BOPN01003026.1:35000-37500 GCA_017312705.2 Penaeus japonicus | reverse complement strand
AAGAGGATGAGGAAGGAGGAAGCGCAGAGGGAAAGGGTGAGAAAGGGTGGAGGTGGGCGGGCGAAAGCGGGAAAGGGCGTGGGACACCTGGACTGCCCTTTCCGCCCAACTGCTACAGCTGATTAGCACATCTTGGATAAACAACGGAGTCCTGCTACTTATCTCCCCCTCCCCCCTCCCCTCCTCTCCTTCCTCATTCCCCTACTCCTCTCATTCCTTCGTCCCCTCTCCTTCCCTCCCCTATCCTCCCCTTCCCTATCCCCCTCTCCCCCACCCCCCGCCCCCCGCCCCCTCCACACTACCACAAAGTCTTCCTGCTTGCGATCGGTTTGTGGTAGTTAAAGGGTGGAGTTTGTGTATTAGGGGGGGAGGGGGATGTATATGGAATAACAGGGGTGTTAGAGTTATATGGCTAGAGTGTGTTGGTGTGAGAAGTATTGGAGTGATGACTCTTACGAGTTTGTTATGATGGAGGTTGAGGCGTTTAAGTGTTAATTAAGGGAGTGGAATAGGAAAAGAAAGAGAGATCAACTATTGAGAATTACGATATAGAATAATAATCGTGGGAGTAGAATAATATATAAAGTTTGGATTATAATGCCGTGTTGATATTTTCTCCTTTTCGTTTTTTTTTTTTCTTCTTCTCTTTCTTTCTTATTTACAAACCTTTCTGTCTCGATTATTCACTCACGTCGTGTTTATTATGTTGTTTATACGTTACAATGAAACATCCTTTCGCTTCCGTCTTCCATGTCATGCATTGCTAAAGAAGTCTATTCCTTCCTCCTTTAAAGCAAAAGGTATCGCTTGAGAGCTAACCCTTTTTCCCCAAATGTTGAGTGTTTCACGAAAGAAATTTCCTTTTTTTTAAGTGTTTCGCCAATGGAATCACCCTTTTTTCCAATTGTTCCGGATATATCACTAAAGAAATTCTTTTTTTCTAAGTTTTTCGCCAAAAGAAATCCCCTATCCCCCAATATTTCGTAAGAGAAATCCCTTTCTGTCCCCAACTCTTTCGTTAAAGAAATCCCCGTCTGTCCCTTAATCTGCCCTGTACGAGATTCGGCCTTAATTCCCGCGGATTAATTAGTCCCTTGCAAGGCGAGGAGGAGGTCGAAGGGCTCACCCCGAAGGTCCCGACGGCCTGTAATTAGGTCCTCTTTTACGTCACGACGCCCGACGTGCCTGACCGACCTGCGTCAATAAAGCTGTCGGGCGGCGCAGAAACAGCGGAAGAAACAAAGGAAAAAACAATGGTCAGGAGTATTAGCATTGTCCTAAGGCAGAAGGGAGGAAGGGGGAGGGAGGGGGGGTAGGGTTATGTAGGGGATATATGAGGGGTGGGGAGGGAGGGGAGGGTTGAGGAAAAAAAGGAGGGCGGGGGTGGTCCCGTTACGTCGGTCGGTCGGTCGGTCGGTTGGTTGGTCAGACACGTAGGTGATCCGCTGATTGAATCATTAGAGTCTATTGAGGTGAGCGGTCTCTCGCCCGTAATTTGTTTTCCTTGTTTCTTATTCTTATCCTATTCTACTCTTTTATTTATTTTCTTGTCATTTATCCTTCTGTTCTTGTTTTATTTCTGCTCTATTCTCTCTTGTTTGTTTTCCTAATCTTACTACTCCTCCTGCTCTTTCTCCTGTTTATCTTCCTCTGCCTTCTCCTCCTCCTCCTCCTCTTGCTACAGTTCCTGTTCCCTTGCCTCCTCCTCC
Source organism: Penaeus japonicus (assembly GCA_017312705.2). Classification (NCBI taxonomy): domain Eukaryota; kingdom Metazoa; phylum Arthropoda; class Malacostraca; order Decapoda; family Penaeidae; genus Penaeus; species Penaeus japonicus. The sequence goes on along the minus strand of BOPN01003026.1, from coordinate 35,791 downwards.
TTCCCGCTTTTATATATATATATATATATATATATATATATATATATATATATATATATATATATATATATATGTATATATATATATATATATACATATATATATATATATATACATATATATATATATATATATATATATATATATATATATATATATATATATATATATATATATATATATACCCTCTCTCATTCTCCCATTCCCCAGTTCCCTTTCTCCTCCTATTCCCCACTCTTCTCTTATTCGCTCTCCCCTTCTTCTACTATTTTCCCCTCTTCCTATTCTTCCTCTCCCATTACGTCTCCCCTCATCCCATTTCCCTCAATCCCACACCTCCTATTCCCCCTTCTCCTTATCCCATTCCCTCTCCCATTCTCCCGTTCTTTCTCCCTCTCCCATTCTCCCGTTCTTTCTCCCTCTCTGTCACTCCCTCTCCCCTTCCCACATTCCCTCTCCTCTCCCATTCACCCTCTTCTCTCATTCCTTCTCTCCATATCCCATTCCCCTCCCCCCTTTGTAATTCCCCTCTCCCCTTATCCCACCCACCCCTCCTCCCATTCCCCCCTTCCCTTCTCCTTTTCCCTCTCCCTTCTCGTTTTCCTCTCTCCCTTTCCTCCTTCCACCTCCTCCCTCATAACCCTTCCCCTTCCAAAATTACGTTAACGGGAAGGCTATCACTGTAAACAAGGCCGGACGGGGAGGATAGCAGCAGTAGCAGTCATCGTGATGGTAGAAGACAGGTAAAGCCTACGAGGTTATCAGGGCTGATCAAAAGCCCCTCTGATAAA
>BOPN01003026.1:25000-32500 GCA_017312705.2 Penaeus japonicus | reverse complement strand
TCCAATTCTTCTCCTTCTTCATCACCCTCAGCCCCTCCCTCTCCTTCTCCCTGTCCTTCTCCCTCTCCTCCAACTCTTCTCCTTCTTCATCATTTTCAGCCCCTTCCCTCTCCCTGTCCCTGTCCTTCTCCATCTCCCTGTCCTTCTCCATCTCCTCCAGCTCTTCTCCCTCTCCATCACCCTCAGCCCCTTCCTTACCTTGTCCCTGTCCTTCTCCCTCTTTCGCTCCCTTCCGGCGAAGCGTGTTTTTCAGGCGATGGAATAAACACCGGTAATTCGATTAATCCCCCCCCCCCGCCTATACCTGCCGTTTGGGGAGGGGGGAGGGGGTAAGAGGACAGGTGTGAAGGGGTAAAGGGGGATGATAGAGGGGAAGGGTTGTTGAATAGGTGTGAAAGGGGGGGGGGGAAGAGATGTGGGAGGGGAGGTAACAGGTGTGAAGGGTGAAAAGCGAAGGCATATACGGGACAAGTGTGACGGGGGAGGAGGGGATATAGGGAAATAGTGGGGGGAGAGGGGTTGTGAAAGAGGAGTGGAGAGTGGAAAGTTATCGAGGAGTGTTCAAAAGGAAGAGGGGCTTCGAGGAAGAGGGAAAAGATGGGAGGGAGAAGAGGGAAGGGGGAGGGTGGAATGGGGGAAGTGAGGCAGGGGGAAGAGGAAGGGAAGTAGAATATAAAAGAAGAGGAGTGGAGGGAAAGGAGTTTGTATGAAAAATTAAGGATGAGGAAGAAGAAAAGGAGAAGAAGAAGATGAAGGGATGTGGGAGGAGAGATGTGGGTGTAGAGGAAGGAGGGGAGGAGAAAGGGGGAGTGGGGGAGGGAGAAGGATGGGGGTGAAGGAGGTGATGATGGTAATTAAGATGGAAGGAATTTCAAGCAGGTAGAGAAAAGCGGAAAGTATGTTTCCCTACTACTTATCTTCTCGTTTTTTTTTTTTTTTTTTTTTTTTTTTTTTTTTTTAAGTAGTCGACCGTCTCAATTCATAGCTATGCAAATGTGATTTTAAATGCATAATGAGATGAAATTGTCTTCATGAAAGGATTCATACTTTTACCCTTTTTCTTTCATTTGGTCATTCGATTTTTTTTTTCTTATTCTAATTCTCTAGTGAAATGTTCCGGGACGGAGTTCAATTTCCTCTGAAGGGAAACGCAAAGAGATCCGAACAAAGGGAAAGAACAGAAGGCAATACAACAACAGGGGAGAATGAGGCGAAAGGGAAGTGACAGCCATAAAGGGCAAATGAACAGGAGATGAAAGTGCTGTCCTCCGTGGCGCTGGATTTGCAGAGTTCATAGTTGCGATGGTTGTTGTTTTTAATTTCACTTATTGAGAGAGGAATTTTGGTGGTCATTGCGTCAGGAAATCATTCAGCGCTTATTGGATTCTTCCTTGATTTTCGTTTGTATTTACCTCATTTCACACTCTCACTTCAAGCACATTCAAGCAAGCAGACACACGCTTACACGAACAGGCACAGTTCTCATTTCCTATACAGCTTTGTCACTTTGATAATGTTTTATTCATATCTTTGTTACTATTTTTTTCGATTAAGAATAGCCATACCTCACAAACACACACAACAAAAAATCCCTCACACGCTCACACACTTCAACACTTCCCCACGCTTCCTCACACTCGCAGGCGCCCTCACAGTCTCACTTCACTCAGGGAACCGAGCGAGGGGAAAAAAGCCGCTGGATATTTTCTCGAGGGGTTTCGTAACCTCTCGAAGGACCATTGTTACCTCGAAAGATGCTGACGGAAACGGTATTGGAGAGTCGGTTTTGGAGAGATGTAGAGAGAGTGGGAGAGGGGGGAGTGGGAGGGGGAAGGGAGAGAGAGAGGGAGTGGGAGGGGGAAGGGAGAAAGGGAGGGAGTGGGAGGGGGAAGGGAGAGAGAGAGAGAGGGTGGAAGGGGGAAGGGAGAGAGAGAGGGAGGGGAAGGGAATGAAGAAAGGGAGGGAGGGAGGGAAGGGGAAAGGAGAGAGAGAGGGAGAGAGGGGGAAGGGAGAGAGGGAGGGAGGGAAGGGGAAAGGAGAGAGAGAGGGGGGGAGGGGGAAGGGAGAGAGAGATGGAGGGAGGGGGAAGGGAGAGAGAGAGGGAGGGGTAGGGAATGGAGAGGGGGAGAGGGAGACAGAGGGAGGGAGGGAGGAAGGGAAGGAAGGGTGGGAGAGGAAGAGATGCAGAGAAGGTGGGAGAGGGAGAGAGGGAGGGGCGGGGAGGGGAGGGAGAGAAGGTGGGAGAGGAAGAGAGGCAGAGAGCGGGAGAGAGGAAGAGTGGGGTCGAAGGGAAGGGAACGAGAGGGGATAAGATTGGAGATGAGAGGCGGGGAGGGAGATAGGGAAGTTGATGTGTTATTTTAAGGTAGGTTGGAAAGGATGAGTAGGAAGAGGTAAAAAGCAAGGCGGTAAAGGACGGAAATAGAGTGGATACGAAGAGTGGGTGGAATATGGCAAGAATAGAGGTTTGTTCAATATGGTCATATATAACCCTGGCATAAATAGATTTTGCTATTAATAACCTTTTTTAATAGGCGCTCTCTATCTCTCTTTTTCTCTTTCTCTCTTCCCCGCTCTCTCATTTTCACAGTAACGCGTATATTTGTCATTTAAGAATTAGTCCACCTGCTAATTAAGAACTGGGTCACCTGCTAATTATCACCACAGCTGTTTACACTGAATAATCTTTCTAAATTTTAAAATATCAGTAATATACTCTGCTTACAATATAACAGTACGTTGCGTTAGAATCACGAATACTACATTAATGCGCTTTAGATATTTTCGGGCAGAAATATCGTTTTACTTTATTATTGTTATATGTAAACTTTTACATATTTGAAGTTACTCTGGTAAAAATGTACTTATGTCACACTCTACGGAGGTGTAACACTATTTGAATTAATTTATATTTGTTGAGAAGTCTTATGCATCTCTTTCTCTCTCTTCCTCACCTCCCACCTATCTCCCTCTCTCTCTCTCTCTCTCTCTCTCTCTCTCTCTCTCTCTCTCTCTCTCTCTCTCTCTCTCTCTCTCTCTCTCTCTCTCTCTCTCTCTCTCCGACTAAAAAAAAAAAAAAAAATCCTCCCAGTTCATGTTTTTTCCGTTGTATCCTTTTGAAAAAGATGCAATGTTTTCAATGGCAAAGATGCATTGATGCGTGATGCATTGCAGTTTATATTCAACTACTATCTTTTGTTGTGTCGAGCCATATGTCCTCAATCAGCTGTTTAAGAATAATACCTTCGTTTTCTTCACTCAGCTGCACATTCGGGACAATGGGTGTGGGGATTTTTTTTTTTTTTTTTTTTTTGGGGGGGTAGAGGGGGGAGGGGGGAGGATTTTAATTGATATGTTTCTTCGCGGAAACATTAAAAAGAGCATAGGCTTCATTTTAACAACTCTTTAGTCAATCATTATTCCAAATAGAAATACTTTTTACAAAACATGTGTAGGGGATTGCTAAAGCTTCAAAACTGTGATAATTTTGTATGAATTATGTCCATCATTTTGTAGGATGATTGACGTTTTAGCCATTTGGCAAATTGAGCAGTGATTGCTAGTAGTGACTGGCAATGGCCGTTTTCGCAACAGTACGCTGGAGATTGACAGGAATGGTTTTCAGAGCGGACATTTATTTCTCTTGTTAATTTCATTTCTTGCTTTTTGTGTTTCATTCTTCATTATTAGGTTTGCTTCAATGTTTGATTAGTAATTACATCCGATGATGAGAAGAGTAAAATAAGATTATATATTTTTTGGAGTTGATGCATGTTATGATGGGTTTGGCCAGATTATAGTTTTTTTCTTTCTTTCTTTCGCATCGTTAGATATTAGTAAGGATGGTTAACAAGATAACAGGTATTTTAAAAAGGTATTTTAATAAAAGATTTATACTATGATAAAACGGGCATATCACAGTGCAACGGAGTGTACCGCCGTTATTACATATTTAAGAGACTTAATCATATAAAAGCAATATACAAAATAAAAAATGATGGCGATTTTTCAGGGTAGTTCTCATTTTTGTGACCTTATTTCGACATATTGCTCTTGCTCTTCGTGCACCTTTAAGCTACACAGATAGAAAAAAAATTATAAAGAATTTATCGGATTATCTTGATTACTTCATAGTAGAATAACCGTGGCTACTCCGACTTGGTAGAGAAGCTGCTCCGTCAAGTCGTCCCAATCGCCTGGTATTATCCGGTTCTTATTGTTCCCAATCCTAGTTTATGATAGTTCTTGATACCTAGTTCTAGACCTATCGCTTGGCTCGAACGCAAAGACTCTTTAACTCTGGCTCTCGCTCTGGCTCTGGCTCTGGCTCTCCAGCTCCCGGAGTCTAGCGGCTTCCTTGTACTGCTCGTACTCCTCGGCCGAGAGCTCGACGCCGAAGACCTCCGCGTGAGGGAGCTGCACGGTGAACTTGGACGTGCCGAAGGGGTCAGCTGACTCAAAGACGGGCGCGGTTTCTTCCACGATCTCGGGCCGGAAGCCGTTCTCGTCGGCGACGTAGCTGCGGGAGGGAAAGAGGGGTGAGAAGGGGTTGGGGGGGGGTAAGGGAGGAGGAGGAGGGAGGGAGATTCGGTGGGGGAAGGGGGGCGGGGGGTTGATATGCCTTTTTTTGTCCGATATGAATCTATTGTTTTTAAAAAAGGAGTTTTCGGCGTTTTATATGGGTATTTTTAATAACTTATTTTTCCTATAGAGTGTACTATACGAAAAATATTGTTCGGTAGACTTTGTTTTTAAAAGATTTTTTTTATTATTTGACAAGTTGAAAAAAGGCTTCAAAAAGTGTTAAAACAATAAAATAAAAAGAGATCCAACACTAACCTGACTGTCTGGAGCACGCCGTCGGGCCTTACGTAAGAGTAGGAGCCGCGTACTTTGCCGTTGCCATCGCCCTCCTCCACGTGGGCCGCTCGCACCGCTCCGATCTCGTCCGCGATGTTGTAGTTGTAGGCGAAGGGTTGCTGGAGGTGGGGAGGGGGAGGGGGGAGTAGTATTAGGGCCGTTTCGTTGTTGTTGTGGTTGTTTTTGTTGTTTTGTGGTTGTTGGTGAGGTAGGTACGAGAGATTAGGATTTTCTCAGTCTGTTTGTTATGAAAGTTATTGTTTGTGTGTTAGACGAGGTGAAGTTCGATATTCATTGAGGGGTAAAGTTTGTTTTTAATATAGACAATGAAGATTTTTTTCTATTTGTGCTAGACAGAAAAAATGAATGCTTTTAAAAGTGTACGGAAACTTCAATTATCTATATATATGGGGAAAAACCCTGACCCACGACCTCTAGTTATTCACACAACACAATCATAGAATACACACTCTAAGCACTGCTACGAGGCATTGAAACCTAATTGCAACTCTGGACTCACCGGCGAATATTGGGTTTCCTCTTCCTCGAGTTTGGACAGATCATCCCTTCCTTGTGGCGCAGCGGAAGCCAAAGCCAGTACGACGGAAAGTACGAACACCTGGAGAGAGAGAGAGAGAGGAAGAAGAGGTTTAGATGAAGGATTAACAGTCTGAAGGATGTCAAATTGAATGAAGCGAAGGATGATAGTGAGGATGGGAGATTATATAAAGTGGGGGATATAAAATGGAATGTGAAAGTAAGAATGAAATTGAAAAATTACATTGGATTCGCAGCCGAAGCCAGCGCCAACGTAGCAGAGCGAAAAAACACGAACGTATGCAAAGTGAACACAAAGCAAGATAAAAATTGAGGGAGAATGAAAACACTGATAACGAAAGAGTATCGGATGGGAAAGGCAAGTTTTTAAAGTGGAAAATAGTTCAGAGCGTACAAATCTAGAAAGAAAAATATTTCAGTGCGAAAAGATGAAATGGAACATAACGCTGAAGTAAAAACAACTTTGAAAGCGAAAAAACTTTATTGAATAGGTAAATAACGCGTGGTATATCATGGAGGTAAAGAAAAGATGGTATTGAATGCAAAAATATTATTGAGCGCCCCCAAAAAAACATTGATTTCGAAATCAGTGCATAAAAAACGGAAGATAACATTGAATGCAAAAAAAAGGACACGGGAACGGAACGGCGAAAAATACGTAAATGTAAAGTTGAATATTTAGTGTAAATTATTACCTCAGAGGAGGCATTTCTAGTACAAACGTTAATTGACATCATTGCAATATTCTCACATTTGGATCTTGCGATAATTTTAATCAACATTCATTCGCTCAATTTACCAAAAGTGGAATTTTTTTTACAAATCTATCGTAATTAAGATTTGTACGCTTGGGAAATCGTGTTAAGTTACATATGGCTCTGTATATCACATAATGATACAAACGTCGGCATAACTTTACTGACCTTCATTTTTTTAAAGAAAAAAACAGCTGATGTAAGTTGGGAGGCTGGTCGTGGAGAAGCGCTCGGCTGTTGTCGTTGAAAGGCTCGTAGGTAAGTGTGTAGGCGAAAGGGCAAACCGCCTCTTTATACGACCCGACTTCTTGAGTCATTCGTAGTTACCGGCCAATTCCTCTGTAAGTGCTATAAGAACCATATTACCTCGAATAGGTAGGAGACTTTCGACCCTATAGACTGGGATCGGTATTTGGCCGGGGCATTAAAAGGTGCTCGTCCCAGGTGGTCATGGGGGCCGAATTGAGCTAGCGGTGGTTTCAAAAGCCGTATTACCCATGAAGAAAATACCCCGTTAGTTTTATTTTTTAGTTTTGGGGCCCAGTTCTGAATTTCTGTTTTCTTCTAGACTTCTCCCACACCTCTTTATTTTGGGACGTCCAATGTTTGTCCGGATATGTGTAAACTATTATTTATGCCAAGTTTTAGTGAATGGGACAGACTTATTAACATTTGTAATGCCAAAATTAAGAAAAAAGATATACAAAAATAATATTAAGTTGGGCTGTTTGAGAATTATTTATTGGCGGGAATAGTTTTAATGCGACATCCTGATAATGATATGCACTAGCCAAGACATTGACAATTAGATGCACAAAATAAGAAGTCAGCATGATGATAAATAACTATAAAATAAATACCATGAAAAGGGAAGTCGTTATGCTGGCTCGTTACTTCACGTGGGCGAACATACGGTAGTGGCATTTCGCAGATGCTATATAAATACCTCAAAGTAAGTTCAGATAACAGATACATATGATTATTTTATGAGTTTTTGTTGTTCATTCAATAAAGATACGCAGAATTACGGTTGTAAAGATGAGTAGGCGAAAGACGGATGGGTTATGATCGTAAGAAAATGGGTAATGTGTGGGGGGGGGCGTGGGATAAAGAGGTGGGGAACGATAAGGAGGGAAGGTGGTGGAGGGGCAATGGTGAGGCGGGATAGTATATATGATAACATAACAACCTTGTATTGCAATTGTGTTCAGTGTCCGGCACTTAGTCACAGCACCGCAAGCCATATCGGTAGCATAGTCGTTATTATGTTTTATGGTGCTGTGTTGCACTCACCTCGGCCAAACTTTGAAAAATAAAATGCCGAAAA
>BOPN01003026.1:15000-20000 GCA_017312705.2 Penaeus japonicus | reverse complement strand
CCATGCAATTAATACAAATTTCCTTCCCACGCTTTGGTCAGAGCGCACGTGAGTATATGATTACGGTGTTTTATGTGTGTGTTTGTTTGTACCTTTTCTTTTATGTAATAGCCATTGTATTTTGACGTTAATCACCTGGTATTAAAATGTGATTTGCTTGGTTGCGCACCTGGTTTATTTCTTTTGTTTTGTATTTGTCGCTTCTTTGTTTGTTTATGTTTGATTATTTTGGATTAGTAGGACGTAGGGGGGGGGGATCAGTCGAGCCTCTGGGTAATGGAGAGCAATTATGCCATTGTGTTGTGAAATGTATATTCTATGGGTCTTTTTTTTAAAGCTCGCTCGTTTTGGTGTGTGTGTGTGTGTGTGTAGGGGGGGGGGGCGTTAAGCTCAGGAAATTGTTTGATGTGTGGATATAGTTTTCAATGGGATACTTTCAGTGTGTGTTTTTTTCGTTTGATTTTCATGTTTTCAGCTTTAGTTTCATGCACCATTATAAACGCCAGTGTTTATATCCATAAACAATATATATATAGTAATGGATCTGAACCGGCGAGAGAGAGAGAAAGAGTGTGACTGAGTGAGATGAGAGTGTGAGCGGGAGTGTGAGTGTGAGAGTGAGAGTGAGAGTGAGAGTGAGAGTGAGAGAAAGAAAAAGATAAAGACAAAGAGAAAAGGAGAGAGAGAGTGAGAGAGAGAAAGAAAGAGAGAGGTAAAGAGTGAGAGAGAGGGGAAAATGAGAGAAAGGGAAAGGTTGAGAGAGAGAGAAAGAATGATAGAGAGAGAAAGAGTGATAGAGAGAGAAGGAGTGAGAGAGAGAGAAGGAGTGAGAGAGAGAGAGAAAGAGTGAGAGAGAGAGAGAAAGAGTGAGAAAGAGGGAAAGAGTGAAAAAGAGGGAAGAGTGAGAAAGAGGGAAAGAGTGAGAAAGAGGGAAAGAGTGAGAGAGAGTGAGAAAATGAGAGAGTGAGAGAGTGTGAGAGTGTGAGAGTGTGAGAGAGAGTGTGTGTGTGTGTGTGTGTGTGTGTGTGTGTGTGTGAGAGAGAGAGAGAGAGAGAGAGAGAGAGAGAGAGAGAGAGAGAGAGAGAGAGAGAGAGAGAATTAAGAGAATTGAGAGAATATTGAGAGAATGATGTTGAAATAGAATTTAGGATATGTAGTTCATATCGAAGAGGCATTAAGCACTATTATTTTGTTGATTCAGCGGTGAATGATAAGGACCTTATGAATACGGGTGTTTATGCAACTTTTTTCTGTGCCTTTTCACGTAGTGGAAGGAAGTACTCAAACAAACATTTATTCTTCATAGAAATAAGAAAGAGTCCTTGGGTACCAACCCCTCGACGAAGATTGACCTCGAGCGGTTCCTCCACATGCCCAGGTTCAAAGTCGCCCTCGGACCCCGGTCGTCCGGTCGTTCCCCATAGCTGGTCGTCCCTGCCAGACCTGGAAAAGGACGTACTCGAGACTCCCAGACGCCTTGCCGAGGGCGGTGCCGCGTCCTAGGGCCAGGAGGTGCTGGACTCCAGCAGGACGGACCTATGACGGGTCCTTCTAGTCACCATGTACTGACCGTCTGAATACTGGCCCCGTCCGTGGCGGCTCCGAGCTGTTCGGGAGGCCTCCCTCTACAGAGCAGAACTGGTGCAGAACGACGGCCAAGACAGGTTCTCGACGTGTTCTTCCTCCGAGTCCTTGGATGCCACCCCGACGCGGCCTCACCTGAGACCTGCGACTCAAGAATCTTGCTTTAGTACTTATGACTTATGTACCACCGATAGCAGTCGCTTTTTTACTGTGGGAAATGATGATGATAATAAACAATATAGAACTTTTTCCGAGAGTTTGTTATGGACCTTGAGGGTGAGGCATCTCGGGGTTTGGTTCCCGAGGAAAACTGTGGGTGGTTATGAGGCCAAGAGGAGGCGATGCATTGGCGAACCTCGATGCATGAGACGAGGAAGAGCAGCCATAGCCTAGTGACTGAAAATGAAAGCGAGGGCCAACTAAGCTGTATTTGTAAAGGTGCATGTGAATCAACCGAGAAAAAATTCTAGTATTTTAAATTGGTCGATGTGGTGGTGGTGGTGTAAGTAAACAGACTGATAATATACATAACATTCTTGGTGCATCTTCTATTAATAGATCGGATTGTGTGAGTGGAGCTACTAACCAACATGATAGTGTATATAGACTTACTAACCAAATTTACAGCGGATCTACTAACACAGCCCCTCTGACTTACTATAGTGAATAAAGAGTCAAATATTGTAAGTGTAAGTTATCAAGACGACTTCAAAAACAGAAACATCAATGAACCCCAAAGGTAATAAAAAACAGGACTGTATGTGAGAGTACTTATGAGTTCGGACAACTTGGAGATGATGGACTACCAAGGATCCTTGACAAGATTCTGTATCCTCGATTAACTGTCATTAGAGCACAACACTACGTGTGAGGGTCCTCTGAGTGCCTTCTAAATGACCCTCATACGGGAATGGAAAGAAGAAACGAGGAAGGACGAACGGAAGAGGCCGAGGAGGAGGAGAGGGAGGAGCGCTCCAATCTCGATTCCTGAGCTCCCTGAGGACACCATGCTGGATCGCGTCTTTCGTTGCTTCGACGCCCTTCATATCCTTACTCTCAGAGCGTCCTTCAGCAGGGCTCGGAGCTGAGTGAAGGAGGCGTGTTTCACAAAGAGGACCAGGGCCCTTTGGAGACCGAGCTCTAAAACACCGCTTTGGGGCTGTTGACACCCAAGCCTAACCTCTTCTTCAGGGACTTCTCGCTGGAGGAGAGAATTTCCTGAATCGTCAGCCAGAAGGTGTTAATCTTCAACGGACTCCAAGAAGCGAAATGCGTTAGTCCCCCAAACTCTTCCTCGAAATGCAGAGCTCATTGCAGGTCGTCGAAGCGCATAACCGGACCGGCCTCGGGGGCTCTGCCCCTGTCTGTCCTCCCGACGCCGGCCACGGAGGTCATCATCACACCTCCAGAGGGATTCCGTTGTGACCCCGACCCTTCGCTCAGTGACGAAGAGGACAGCGATTCGCAAGGAGCACTCGAGCTACAGGAAGAAATGTCAACAGCCAGACAGAGACCTTCAGGGATCTCAGATAACACCACCGCCACTGCAGTTCCGCATCCGCTGCTTACGTGGATGAATGCACTAGGACACTCCGGCCAACGAGCATGATGACTGGGATCTGATACAAAACTCGAACCTACAAGAAAAGAGTTCCGGAAGCTCTGGAACTAGAAGAAAGGTGCCCTTCGTCTGGCGCTTGGAAGAGAATATCAATATCATTTTAAAAATCTAAAGTTCGGCGAGCGAGTCTGGCAGACCAGAGGCTTGTAAGAAACCACCTAGCGAGAGCTCAAAGAAACCTGAATGCGAGGAGGAGCGAACCCTTCCGGAAGGTGGAAACGGTCGCAAAACGTCTTGCAACAAACACAGAAAGACCGTCTCGAGTGGCATACCTTAAAGGCCTTCTGTTTGGGGATTCTGAGGGTCAGCCGGGCACTATCGCCTCTCCAACAAAGGGCGGAGATAAGGGACATGCTACTGGCGGAACTGCACGACCAAAATTATCATGTATTGACGCACACGAAGTATCTATCATTAAAGATCCCATGACAACAACTAAGAGGTTCACATTCAGTATTTGAAGATTCACATAGCATACATGACAAATTAATTCGTTCAAAAATATGCGGGAAAATTAGAACTTCATGTAACTCAGAAGGTAATGAAGGAAATCATCGATGTCACGCAAGGATCAACGGGAACACATATTGAAAGCGACTTCAGCAGCAGCAGTACAGGCACTCCCCCGCCTGTCAACTTCAATACGCATCCTCTTTCTTCCGCAAGTTCTAAAGAAAACATCATGACGAGGGTGATTCTGGTGTAAAACAAGCTCCTTTATCAGGAAGTGACAACATAACCGGCGACGAAACTTTTTATAATAGTCCTCCCGAAACAGAAGAAAATCGTTTTCTTTCAGCTCAAAACAAGCCCCGTTTTCTTTTTACACAAAATGTACTTTGAATATTAGTGAGAGCGATGAGGTCGAAGACGAGGAACAGGAGAAAACAAAAGCTAGTGTCGAACTCCCTGCCATGTCCTTAGATTCGAAGGCCGGCGGAACTCGAGTTATTCATAAACAACCCGGAGTCGATGGTCTTGGGAAAGTATGCATCTCAGAAAGAGGACAAAGTCTTCGAAGGAAACAGATGAAACACCGAAGGGTTTGAGAGGAGGCGAGGCGTTGATGCCAGCGAACTGATCGTATTCAGACTTAATGTCGCGGAAACGTCGGCCACTCCGTCCCCAGTCCTCCTCCGGAAGACGGCTACGGGAGTGGATGCAGGTCCTTCCGTCTCGAGGAACTCCTTAGTCTTGAAGGAGAACGGTTGTGGAGCTCTTGCCCACGCTGGTCAGGGATGAGCTCTTGACAAGCCCAGCCCGGGGATCGGAATATGGCACAATACACAGCGCCCACGGTCAAAGTTCCCTGCGTCCTGATCTCGGAGGACGTGAGGCAGAGCGGCAGACCGTAGTCAAGTTGACCTCGACCACTGGGTGGATTCGCGCTCCAGGTGGGGTTTTCGTCAGGACACTCTTGTTCGATCGCCAATTGAGCCACAACTCTGAACCTTTATGTGTATTTCTTCTAATCTTCTCTTTGCTGATTCTAGTGCATGTGTTATAGTTATTATTTCTCATTGTGGTTCTAACTTGTTATTGACAAAAAAAGTGAATACCATAGAATCTAATGCTTGTGTTTCCTAGAGAACAGATTCTGTTTGATCCATATTTTAACATTTTAAATATTTTTTTGCTTGAGAATGAGCCTTATCATAACTTATCATACTGTCTAAACCACATGCCATGCATAGCGACCGGCCTCATGCGTGATATATAACTAAAATTGCGTTGTACATCGGCAGAAAAGCGTCCTTGCAGATCGTCATCCACATCTTAATACCAAACTAGTTCT
>BOPN01003026.1:5000-7500 GCA_017312705.2 Penaeus japonicus | reverse complement strand
GTAGAAAATAAGTAGGCTTCGTGTGCCGATTACGTCTCGCTTGATTTTCAGCTCGTTTCACTACATCTACGTTCCTCTTATAAAGTATTTGTCAATTTCCTTGCAGAGCGTCGGGTTCTCGCATGTACGCCGGCGCGACGGACTCCTCTCCCTCCTCCCTCTCTGCCGACGCCGCGAACCTTCGACGAGGGCTCAGAGATATTCCACACAACAAAATCCACTTCCTCTGACTCGCACTCCGCGGAGACTGGTGTTTCAGACAAGAACTCCGCTACAAGGTCCTGGAGTCATGATGATCATTGTAGTATTGGCGAAGGTACCGCTCTCGCTGCACCGAAGAAAACGGGAAAAGACGACAGTATAACTCGCGGGAGTAAGAAAACGGAGTTGACAGTAATTTTAGGGAAGGCCGAAGTAAATTCCTGGTTAGATCAACGGGCTCTAAGAACGAAACACCGTTTTGTCGTGTAACCGTGAAAAGGCAAAATTTCCCTACGTCAAAACCGGGACCGCATGCAGATCGGCATCGAAGCATCGCGTCTTGGAAGAATGTTCAAGAAAGAATATGACTCGGCCATTATTGAATCAACAGAATCTGCGAGAAGCCGCAATGTGGTTGGCACCTTCAACTTCCTGGGGTGCGCAAAGTCCTCTTCGTCCTTGGCTAACACCCCTTCTGAAGGACCAGAGAGCCTTGAGGATTCCTACGCCAGCCTTCAGGATGGAGTCACCGTGCTGGGGATGTACAACTTCGTGGGTCCTGGCGTTCCTGCCGACGCCGGTGTCCTCAGGAACGGAGTGCGACCGGAGGAGAGCCCGGGTGCCCTCGCTCACGGACTCCATCGTCAGCCTCGAGGACGGTAAACACCTGCTGGGTGTCTATGACTTCACGAAGCCCAAACAAGATGCTAAGGACAAGGTGCGTGTTAGCAGGAGTGAAGGCCGATCCTCCCGAGTGCGGATGCGAACGCGAGGGTCGAAGGCGGAGAGAACACATCTCCCGATCCTGTAGTTGAAGATACAGGACTCGAGGAAGGAAGGCTACGTCCTGGACCCACCGAGGGAAGGATCAGACTCCGCACCGAACGCGGCACTTGGGACTCCATACCCGTGCAGGCCCTGGATCCTACTCCCAACGCCGTGCAGGAATCAAGGTCGAGCCCAGAGCCGCTCTCTTGCTCCACCTTTAGCCAAGAGGACTTGCCGAGCTTCGAGAAATTCACTTCCGTCGAAGTTGTGTGTTTAAGTCCTCTGAAGAGGCGGACGCGGAGGATCAAGACTTTTACGACGGAGAGCTGGAGGCAGCGGAAGGGACGGAGGAAGTCAGCGAGGATGCGGCCGCCACTGACGACTCTCATCAAGGTAAAACTTGTTGTTTGTTGTTCGTTACCTTTGCATATTGTGGGGATGAGTGCGACCGGAGGGGGGGGAGAAATGTTTTAGTTTTTTTTTTTTTTTTTCATGGCTGCTCTAGTCATAGTTGTGGTTGTTATTAAAATTCTTATTATGATTATGATTATGGTTATTAATTTATTTTAGAAAGTTATAGAATGGCAATTCTTCCTGTGTCAGCATCATTGGTAATTTTACAAAACAAGTGAAAAAAATGTTCTATTGATTTCGATTCATTCTTCAAAATAGTCTGTTAGTTTGACCTAATTTGTAAAATATTAATTAAAATCTTTCGTCCAAGAGAGTGAAGCAACCGGGATATTATAAATGATATATTTTCGATACAATTTCCCGAGAATTGTTTTCAACCTTTCCTCGGATTGAGAACACTCTTCATTCTCTATATTGCTACTCGGGTTCTCTTGTCTGATTTCATTTTTTTCTCTCTCTCTTCTGACTTTTCTCCCTCTTTCTATATGAACTGTACAAATCATTTAGGCATAGTTCCTATGCCTATTCATGTGTATACAATGTATATAGTATGAATAAACATATCAAAATCAAATCAAATCTCTCTCTCTTTCTTTCTCTCTCTCTCTCTCTCTCTCTCTCTCTCTCTCTCTCTCTCTCTCTCTCTCTCTCTCTCTCTCTCTCTCTCTCTCTCTCTCCCTCCCTCCCTCTCTCCCTCCCTCCCTCTCTCTCCCCCTCCCTCCCTCTCTCTCTCTCTCTCTCTCTCTCTCTCTCTCTCTCTCTCTCTCTCTCTCTCTCTCTCTCTCTCTCTCTCTCTCTCTCTCTCTCTCTCTCTCTCTCTCTCTCTCTCTCTCTCTCTCTCCCTCCCTCCCTCCCTCCCTCCCTCCCTCCCTCTCTCTCTCTCTCTCTCTCTCTCTCTCTCTCTCTCTCTCTCTCTCTCTCTCTCTCTCTCTCTCTCTCTCTCTCTCTCTCTCTCTCTCTCTCTCTCTCCCCCCCTCCCTCCCTCCCTCCCTCCCTCCCTCCCTCCCTCCCTCTCTCCCTCTCTCTCTCTCTCTCTCTCTCTCTCTCTCTCTCCCTTTCCCTTTCTCTCTCTCGTTTGATGTCTCCTTGTTATTGATGACAAGAAGCGAACGTGTTT
>BOPN01003025.1:142500-147500 GCA_017312705.2 Penaeus japonicus | reverse complement strand
AGGGAAGGTAGGAGGGAGGAAGTGGGGAGATAGAGGGGAAAGTGGAGGGGTCTCGTGGCAAGGATGGGGAGGAGGGAGGGGAAGGGAAGGATGGGAAGCGGCTAAGAGGGAAAGGAAGGGGGGAGGAGGGGAAGGGGGATTGAGGGGGATGAAGAGGAAGAGAGGAATGGAGAGTTGATAAGAGGGGGAGGGGAGATGAGATGGGGAGGGGGGGGGGGGGGAGGGAGGAAGGCAGAGAGATAAGGAAAGACAAAAACAAAGGACTGGGACAGAGGACTCTCCTCTCCTCTCTTCCCTTCTCTCCATCTGCCCCTTTCCCTTCCTCCTCTTCTTCTTTGGTATTCGACACCCTTTTTTGTACCAAGTGGGAAGAGAGGGAGAGAGAGAAAGAGAGAGAGAGAGAGAGAGAGAGAGAGAGAGAGAGAGAGAGAGAGAGAGAGAGAGAGAGGAAGAGAGAGCGAAAGAAAGAGAGAGAGAGAGATAGATAGAGAGAGAGAGAATAGACAAATATAGAGACAGATACAAACGAATATATGAATAAATAGATATACAGTGAGATAGATTGATGAATGATCGAAAAGGGAAGGCGTTTATAACGAGACTTGTTTTGAACGGCGAGGATTGAGGATCTCTCTTTGACTTTGACTTTGAGGATTTCTTCCTCCCCTCCCTCTCCCCTCCCCCTCCCGCCTTCGGACATGAAGAAGGCATATTAACGCCCCCCCCCCCTAAAAAAATAAAAAAAATAGAAAAGAAAAAAATAGATCAGATAAAATAAATAAAAACATAAAATAGAAATGAAAATAGAAATAAAAGAAATGAAAATAAAAAAAGAAATTAAAAGAAAAATTGATGAAATCATAAAAAATGGAGAGGAATTTTAGTATACTAAGGACTTCTATTAAATTTTAATCGGAAACGAGATGGGGGGAAGGAGGGAACAATGAAGGGAGGGGAAGAAAGGTGGGAAATAGGTAGGGAGAGAGGAAGGGAAGGAGGAAGGAAGGGAGGGAAAGAAAGGAGGAAGGGGGTGATTGGAGGGACTATGACATATAAAGGAGGAAGGGGGATGAGAGAAAGAGAGAGAGAGAGAGAGAAAGATAGATAGATAGATAGAGAGAGAGAGAGAGAGAATAAACAGAGGGAATGGAATGACGAGGCAAAGACACACAAGCGAAAGGAGAAGCTCTCCTGAGCCAAGACGAGAATAATGTCTTCTGATATACTAAAGACGATGACGGCTTCTTTCTCTCTTTTTCTTTCGCTCTCTCCTCCCTCAAGTCTCTCTTTCTCTCCCTTCCTCCCCTTAGTCTCTCTCTCTCTCTCTTCTTCCTCCCTCTAGTTTCTCTTTCTCGCTCTCTCTCTCTTCCTCCCCCCTAGTCTCGCTTTCTCTCTCTTTATCTCCCTTCCCCCCCAATCCTCCCACTTTCCCCTTATGATCCCTCCCTCCCTCATCCTCTCTTCCCTCACTCCCCCTCTCCCCTTATCCCCCCTCCCTACCCCCCACCCCCATCTCCTCTCGGGAGAAAGAGGCGAGCTGGACGAGAGCGAAAAGTCCTCGAGGAAAGGCGGCCCCAAGAACAAGGGGCTAAAATGAGCAGGGGAGACGTGAGCTGTACCATGAGCTAGGATTGTCTCGCCGTGACGTCATCACGGAAATATCATAATGGACGGCCCTGTTTGCCATGAGACAAAAGGACATGCACATGAATCTTGGAGGCTCTTGTTTTTTTTTTTCTTCTTCTTCTTCTTCTTCAAGAATACTGGGTTGTGTGTGGCAACCACCTCCTCCTCCTTCTCTTCCTCCTCCTCCTCCTCCCGTTCCCCACCTTCTCTCTCTTTTCTCTTGTTTCCGTGCTTGCAAGCAGAGAGTCTCAATTTAGCCCTGGTTTAGATGTATATATATATTTTTTTAACTTTGCGTGTGTTTAGTGTCAGATAAGTATGAAATATGATTCACTGCAATGATAATGGTTTATAATTTTGTGCGTGTTTGGTGTCAGATCAGTATGAAATGTGACATATTGTAATGGTGGTGATCAGAAGATATAATCTATTGTAGTGATGAACATCAGAAAATAACATTTACTGTGATTCTAATGATCGGAAACAACCATTGAAATAACAGTTCCAGTGCTGTGATTATGGTGATCAGAAAATATATATATATATTTTTGTGATTACTGTGATAGAAGATAACCATTTATTGTATTAATGATTAGAAATTACCATGACTGTACCTCGCATTTTGTGATGATATAGCGACTTTTTATTCCAAAATTCAGATGATTAAACGTCCTTATTTCATGTTAAGAGAGAGAGAGAGAGGGAGAGAGAGAGAGAGAGAGAGAGAGAGAGAGAGAGAGAGAGAGAGAGAGAGAGAGAGAGAGAGAGAGAGAGAGAGAGAGAGAGAGAGAGAGAAAGAGATAGATAGATAGATAGAGATAGAGAGACCCAACCCAACACATTACCGCACGTGCATCACAAGACATTCAGCAAACATTCTTCCTCTCCGAGACAGAACACACCTTGGTTAGATGAGAGATTTACCTTTTGCGAAATCTTGGAATAGCCCTCCCAAGCTTAGTCTAGTTCGTGGTCCAACTTTATCCGTCGCCAAGTTATGATAAGTTCACGTGAATCAGTTCCCTTGCAGATAGTCCAAGTAGTTTTTTTTGCAGGAATCTTAAGCATCTAATTAAACTTTGTGTCGACCACTCGTTTCTTTTATTCTTAGACCCCCCCCCCCCAAAAAAAAAGTCTCTTCTGTTATGTTATCAAAAAGGAGAAAGGAATAGATGAGAATGAAGTTTCTTTGTTTATTGCTGTATGTTTTTTTTTTTTTTGTCGTCTTATATACATCTTTGTCTGTCTGTCCGTTCGGATATCTCTCTCTCTCTCTCTCTCTATATATATATCTATCTCTCTCTCACTCACACTTACACACGATCATCAGAACATGACCTCTAATTTGCATCCCGACTGATGGTTCTGTTTACATGTTACGATGTTATTCCTAAGTGAAAGTTTTTCTTTGACTTTTCTACAGCCATATTATACTTATAATCAGTTTGAAAATATAATGTGGCTTGAAGATTTTTTTTTTTTTTTTTTTTTTGGGGGGGGGGGGGCAATTCTTGCTATTTCTTTTTTGGGATTCTGTTTTTTCTATTTCCCTATCTTCATCCCTGCCTTTCTCTCTTACCTTCTATCGTTCTCTCTTTCTCCTCTCTCTCGCTCATCTCTATTTCTCTCTATATCTCTCTCCCTCTCTCCTCTCTTTCTCTCTTCCACACACACACACACTCTTTCCTCCGCGTTCTCTTCATCCTTTTCCATCTTCTTCTTTATCCTCTTCTCTTGATTATCATAGAGTAAAATCTGTACTTGACCTTTAATGTTGGTCTGTAACAATTCTTCAATTTCAAAACACACCAACGATTAAAGAATAAAAAGTGATATAAACAAACAGATCAATGGTAAATAACAGTGAAGTCATAGCTTTAAAAATTTATCAAACATCTTTACGCGATAGAATCAAGAATATCATAGAATATCAAGAATCAATAATATTATAGAATCAAGAATACCATATATGATATTCATTGCAAGAATATCATAGAATATCATAGAATATCAATATCAGATTAAAACTCCAATCATATATCTTGCAGAAGGAGCATCGAAGTCTAATTTCCGAGGTTGAAAAAACAACAACAACAACCACAACAACAACAACTCAATATGGAAAGGGTTGTCTAGCAAAGATTGCCTGAGAAAAGTTATTTGAAAGAACTAATTTCCGAGAGGGAGACTTATAGATGAGGAGTGTGGTTATTGATGTGGGATATTCAGAATTTGAGGAAAATCTAAGGATAGATTTGGTAGTTAGAGACAAAAAAAAAAAAAAAAAAAAAAAAAAAAAAAAAAAAAAAAAAAAAAAAAAAAAAAAAAAAAAGTGGCATGGTAAGCGAAAGCACATTGATCAAAAGATGGATTGTTGTGGTGGTAGATCGTACGTTTTACTTTATGCGTTTCTGCATTAACTCAAGCATAGCCTTTCATTAAAAGGCCGTCTTGGATATTCACATTACAATTTTTTTCCTTTTTCTTGAATGGATTATCTTAGTTTCTCCGGTGTCAAGTTTTTGTTTTGCTCTTTTCGCTGAAATAAACTAAATCACAAACACACACACACATAGACGCAGGGATTTGTCTTTTGATATTAATACTTTTGAGATATTAGACGGCTTTTCTTAATGTCAACCGTGATTATATGTGTATGTGTGATATACAATCATATGAATATATGTATATATGTATGTTTATACACACACACACACACACACACACACATATATATAAACATATATTTTGGTCTCCATCTCCATCCATTCCTCTATCCCTTCGCGTGAATAGGCTGCAGAATCGAGTGAGAAGCCGAGCCCTGGATAGCCCCGCGACCTCACCCTCCATCCTCAAGCTGTCCCTCATTAATCCTCGAATTCACGTCGCTAAATGCCCCCCCCCCCCTCCCCCTCCCGCCGCCTCGCCATAAAGGCCCTAAGCCACCCCCTTTTTCGGGCCTCGTTTCCCCCTCTCGTCGCCCCTCCTTCTCCCTCCTTCCTCACACTCCTACTCGTTTCTCCGTCTTTGTACTCTTCCTCCTTTTTTTCTCCTTCTCTTTCACTTCCTCCTCTTCGTCTACTACTCTTCTTACTTCTTCCCCTCCTCCTCCTTCTCCTCCTCTCTCCACTCCCGCTCTTCCTTCTCCTACTCCTACTTCTACTCCTATTGTATTTTTCCTCCTTTTTTTTCTCCTTCTCTTTCTCTTCCTCCTCCACGTCTACTACTCTTCTTACTTCTTCCCCTCCTCCTCCTTCTCCTCTCTCCACTCCCGCTCTTCCTTCTCCTGCTCCTCCTACTTCTACTTCTATTGTATTTTTCCTTCTTTTTTTCTCCTTCTCTTTCTCTTCCTCCACCACGTCTACTACTCATCT
>BOPN01003025.1:132500-135000 GCA_017312705.2 Penaeus japonicus | reverse complement strand
GCCGCCTCATTTGGGTCACTAGGAACCTTGAGGCGCTATTCGCACTGCCGCCTCATTTGGGTCACTAGGAACCTTGAGGCGCTATTCGCACTGCCGCCTCATTTGGGTCACTAGGAACCTTGAGGCGCTATTCGCACTGCCGCCTCATTTGGGTCACTAGGAACCTTGAGGCGCTATTCGCACTGCCGCCTCATTTGGGTCACTAGGAACCTTGAGGCGCTATTCGCACTGCCGCCTCATTTGGGTCACTAGGAACCTTGAGGCGCTATTCGCACTGCCGCCTCATTTGGGTCACTAGGAACCTTGAGGCGCTATTCGCACTGCCGCCTCATTTGGGTCACTAGGAACCTTGAGGCGCTATTCGCACTGCCGCCTCATTTGGGTCACTAGGAACCTTGAGGCGCTATTCGCACTGCCGCCTCATTTGGGTCACTAGGAACCTTGAGGCGCTATTCGCACTGCCGCCTCATTTGGGTCACTAGGAACCTTGAGGCGCTATTCGCACTGCCGCCTCATTTGGGTCACTAGGAACCTTGAGGCGCTATTCGCACTGCCGCCTCATTTGGGTCACTAGGAACCTTGAGGCGCTATTCGCACTGCCGCCTCATTTGGGTCACTAGGAACCTTGAGGCGCTATTCGCACTGCCGCCTCATTTGGGTCACTAGGAACCTTGAGGCGCTATTCGCACTGCCGCCTCATTTGGGTCACTAGGAACCTTGAGGCGCTATTCGCACTGCCGCCTCATTTGGGTCACTAGGAACCTTGAGGCGCTATTCGCACTGCCGCCTCATTTGGGTCACTAGGAACCTTGAGGCGCTATTCGCACTGCCGCCTCATTTGGGTCACTAGGAACCTTGAGGCGCTATTCGCACTGCCGCCTCATTTGGGTCACTAGGAACCTTGAGGCGCTATTCGCACTGCCGCCTCATTTGGGTCACTAGGAACCTTGAGGCGCTATTCGCACTGCCGCCTCATTTGGGTCACTAGGAACCTTGAGGCGCTATTCGCACTGCCGCCTCATTTGGGTCACTAGGAACCTTGAGGCGCTATTCGCACTGCCGCCTCATTTGGGTCACTAGGAACCTTGAGGCGCTATTCGCACTGCCGCCTCATTTGGGTCACTAGGAACCTTGAGGCGCTATTCGCACTGCCGCCTCATTTGGGTCACTAGGAACCTTGAGGCGCTATTCGCACTGCCGCCTCATTTGGGTCACTAGGAACCTTGAGGCGCTATTCGCACTGCCGCCTCATTTGGGTCACTAGGAACCTTGAGGCGCTATTCGCACTGCCGCCTCATTTGGGTCACTAGGAACCTTGAGGCGCTATTCGCACTGCCGCCTCATTTGGGTCACTAGGAACCTTGAGGCGCTATTCGCACTGCCGCCTCATTTGGGTCACTAGGAACCTTGAGGCGCTATTCGCACTGCCGCCTCATTTGGGTCACCTTTTTTTTCTTTTTTTGTAGGTTCAGGTGTTTATGTGGTTATGTTGAAATTAATATCTTAAATGACTTGTAATTGGTTTATATCTCGCTTATGATTCATTCATAATTGATCTATATTTTACACATATTTCATTCATGTCTGACTGATAGCTGACTCATAATTAAATTACACTTAATTCATAATTGACTCACAGTTCACTCATATTTGAATCATGATTGATATACATTTGACTCAAATTTCAATCCTACTTGACTGACACTTGACTCAAACTTCACTCATACTCGACTCACACTTGACTCAAAAGTTAATCCTTACTCGACTCACCCTTGACTCAAACTTCAGTCACACTCGACTCACACCTGACTCAAACTTCACTCATACTCGACTCATACCTGACTCAAATTTCACTCACACTCAACTCAAAAGTCAATCCTTACTCGACCCACCCTTGACTCAAACTTCAAACATACTCGACTCAAACTTTCACTTATACTCAACTCACATCTGACTCACATCACTCACACCCAACTTACCCTCATACTCAGTTAACATTAGATCGATACTCAACTCAAATTTACTCATGACCGTCATATAAGGTCACCAGGGCCATTGCAGAGTGCCATTTAAGTGCCATCGAAGTCAAGAGGGTGCCACTTACAGGCGGCCTGGCGAGGGTGAGGGTGAGGGGGGGGGGGGGGTATTAGTGAGCTAGGATTACTATAAGGGAGTGTTTTCATGTTATTTTTTGGTCCTTATATTTATTCACTGAATATTTTCTTTGCGTTTATTCACGTTTTTCGCTATGTCCATTTTTACGTCGAGTCGTGTTATATTTTATGGCCATATTTGTGTTTATTTTAGTGTTGTTTGTTATGGCCATTTTTATGTCCATTAACTGGGTTTGCTTTCATACTCCTTTTACGTCCATTCACGCCCTCCTTCATCACCATTTTCTTTATGTCGTCTTTACGTCCATTTTGATCATTCTTTACGTTCATCTATTTTTTTCCTTTTTGCCTTTTAACACGCCCTTTTTCGCTCCCATCTTAAGTCC
>BOPN01003025.1:122500-127500 GCA_017312705.2 Penaeus japonicus | reverse complement strand
AGAAAATTATGTTTTTATTGTCAACGGAATTTTAATATCAAGAAGATGACTATTACATATAATTTTGCTTGTATATATTCAATTTATTGAAAATTGTCAAGAATATGAAAGCATCATGAAATCCCGATGATTCAAGTGATTTTAGAGGATCAAAATCTAAGTGAAATTATGATGAGAATGGGATTACGTGACAGTGAATAAATATGAACAAATAACACTAAATGATGGGAATGGATAATAATCAATAAGTGAATAATAAATGAACAGTAAGATAATAAATAATTAATAATACTAGTATTAATAATGATGGAAATTAAAAAAATGAATACAATATCGATAATGATGATGATGATATATAATAATTAATGATCAATATAAAGTCTTAAAGACAACAATTATTATAAAAGTAATGATAACTTTAATAATGATAATGATGATCGTAATAATAATCATGATAACAATGATCATGTAACAAAGATAGTAATAATGATGATAAGGATAATAATAATGATAAAAATATAAAAAAAGGATAATAATGCTGTATAGAAGACGATAAACAACAATCAGAAAAATGATAATGATGATAATGGTAACGATAATACTAATGATAAAAAACTGAAAATGATAGTGATGTAAGAACACAGCAATAACAAAATAATTGATAATGATAATAATAATTAAGATAATAATAATAAAGATGATGATAATAATGATAATGATAACAGTAACCAGTCTCCCTCTCCCTCTATCTCACCTCTTCCCCACTCTATATCTTTATCTGTCTCACCTTCCCCTCCTCTCTATCTATCTCCTTCCACTCCCCTTCTCTATATATCTATCTATCCTGCCTTCTCATCTCTATATATCTATCTATCTAACCCCTTCCCTTCACTCTCTATCTATCTATCTCACCCCTTCCCCTCTCTATATATCTATCTGTATCACCCCTTCCCCTCACTCTCTATCTATCTCATACCACTCCCTTCTCTATATATCCTCTATCTCTTACCTTCTCATCTCTATATATCTATCTATCTCACCCCTTCCTTTACCACTCCTCTATCTATCTATCTCACCCCTTCCCCTCTCTATATATCTATCTGTCTCACCTCTTCTCCTCTACCCTCTCTCTCTTATCTCATCCCTTCCCTCTCCCTCTCCCTCTATCTTACCCTTCCTCTCTCTCTCCCTCCTATCTCACCCTTCCTCTCCCTCTCTCTCTATTTCACACCTTCCACTCTCTATATCTCTATCTGTCTCACCCCTTCCCCTCACTCTCTATCTATCTCATACCACTCCCCTCTCTATCCCTTCCACCTTCTCTTAGACTCTCCAGCCTGTCCTTGCAGCAGCGGTGAAAAAGCCAAACACAAGTCGAGATGGAAGTTGGAAGGGAAAGCAAGGAAACGAAAAATAAAAACGCCGCGCTCTTCTCAAACATTTAATCATGGGATCCTGTAAACCCTCTTTAGTTTGCTTCATTCTCCTTCAACTTTTTTGATTGAAAACTTTCTCTTTTTTTTTTCAGTTGATGATTTCACCCTGCATTCTCTGTCTCTGCCTCTGTTTCTGTCTCTGTCTCTATTCCTCATTTCTAGTTGTATCATCTCTCTCTCAGTCTCTGCCTCTAGTCCTGTCTCTGTCTCTGATTCTGTCTCTGTTCTCTGTCTCTGTTTCTCTCTCAGTCTCTGCCTCTATTCCTGTCTCTGTTCTCTGCCTCTGTTTCTGTCTCTGTCTCTCCCTCTCTCTCTCTCTCTCTCTCTCTCTCTCTCTCTCTCTCTCTCTCTCTCTCCCTCTCTCTCCCCCCCCCTCCCTCTCTCTCTCTCCCTCTCCCTCTCCTCCCTCCCTCTCTCTCTCTCTCTCTCTCTCTCTCTCTCTCTCTCTCTCTCTCTCTCTCTCTCTCTCTCTCTCTCTCTCTCTCTCTCTCTCTCTCTCTCTCTCTCTCTCTCTCTCTCTCTCTCTCTCTCTTTCTCTCTCTCTCTCTCTCCTTTACTTTGAAGTTTTCTTGATACCTTTGAAGCCTTTTCCTCTCATTTCTTTCTCTGAACGTCCATCGATCTTCAACCTTCGTTTTGGATTCCTCCTCGCACCCCACCCTCCCCATCTCCCTCTCCTTTTTTCCCAACTCTCTTTCTCCATTTCCTCCTTCTTTTACATTCTGTTCTTTCGCCTTCCCTCCATCTTTCATTTTCTTTTTTTCCTCTTTTTTTTTTTCTTCTTTTTACGAAGTCTCGAGGAGCAAAGAAGCCTTAAAGCCTTTTTCAATCTTTATGGCCTTCTTCGCCCTCTTCCTCTCCTCTGTCCATCACGCTGACCACTGGCCGTCTTCATAACTCTAATCTTGCACCCAATCACAATCCTTAATCCCCCTTTCCCCTCCCTTTCTCCCTTTCCTCAATCCCTCTTTTTCATCTCTGGTTTCCTCTCCCCAGATCCTTATCCTTGTTTATGACTCGCTTTATCCCATTCCTTCATTTCGTCTTGCTTTGATCCCTTTACTTTCCCTTCCTATCCCCTTCCATGTCCTCCCCTCCTTTCCCCTCATTTTCTCTCCCTGTCCTCCCTTCTTTCCACTCACTTTCCCTCTCTGTCCCCCCTCCTTTCCCCTCACTTTCCCTCCCTCTTTCTCCTCCCTTTCCCTTCTCTCCCTTCCCTTATCCTCCCTCCTTTCCCTCATTTCCTCTCCCTGTCCTCCCCCTCCTTTCCCCTCACTTTCCCTCCTTGTCCCCTTCCATGTCCTCCCTTCCTTTCCCCTCACTTTCCCTCCCTGTCCCCTTCCATGTCCTCCCCTCCTTTCCCCTCTTCCTCCCTGTCCCCGCTCCATGTCCTCCTCCTTTCCCTCTCTACTGTCTCCTCCTCTTTCCCCCTCATTTTCTCTCCCTGTCCCCCTTCCATTCCCCCTCCCCTCCCTTCCTTACTCCCTCCCATACCCTCCTTTCTTCCATATCCTCCCCCCCTCATTTTCCTTCTCTCATCTCATCCTTCTAAACCCCCTCCTCCACCCCATGCCTTCCTTTCCCTCTTCCATACCCTTCTGCCTTCCACTCTCTCCACCCTTCTCCCACCCTCCTTACCTCCCATTTCCCCTTCACCCTGCTCCCTTCCCTCAGATACCCTCCTTTCACTCCACCCACCAATTACCTTTTCCCGATCCCCCCCCCAATCCTCCTCATATGCCCTCCCTTCCCCTCCTTTTCCCTTCAATACCCTCACATACCTACCCTTGCTCTTCTTTCCCCTCCAATGCCCTCCCCTTCTCTTCTTTTCCCCTCCTATACCCTCCCTTGCCCTCCTTTCCCCTTCAATCCCCTCCCAAACACACACGTGCCCTCCATTACCCTTCCATACCTTCCTCCTTCCCTCCCATACCCTTCTTTCCCCCCTTCCACAGGCGCTTCATCCCAGTCTCCCTTCCACTCACCCCCTCCCCCCGACCAGCCTCCTCCTCCTTCTCCCTGGCACCTCATACACTCAATATCTAAACCCAGAGGAGGATTTTCCCCTTAGGGATCATGTCCAATCCACCGCTCTCATCTCATTGGTGTGTCCCTTCTCTCTCTCTCTCTCTCTCTCTCTCTCTCTCTCTCTCTCTCTCTCTCTCTCTCTCTCTCTCTCTCTCTCTCTCTCTCTCTCTCTCTCTCTCTCTCTCTCTCTCTCTCTCTCTCTCTCTCTCTCTATTCATCTATTATATATATATATATATATATATATATATATATATATATATATATATATATATATATATATATATATATATATATATATATATATATATATATATATATATATATATATATATATATATATATATATATATATATATAAATAAATAAATAAATAAATGTATATATGTATATATATATATATATATAAAAAAAAAAACTTTCCTTACCAAACGGACCCTTCGTGTTTTCCTTCGCCAGGCGGGTCGTCAGTCTGAATATCCTTCAGGTGTTGAAAGGCGTCGTCTTGCATCGGCACATTAAGAAGGCTTGATGGTGGTGGTGTCGCGGGCGTCCCTTGTTAAGAGCATTAGGCAAAGAGCGGGAAGTGTTGAGCCTTCGTGGTCAATGCGGTCAATTTTTATTTTTTATTTTTTTTATCTTATTTTTTATTGTTATTATTATTATTATTATTATTATTATTATTTTTTTTTTTTTTTTTTTTTTTGGGGGGGAGGGGATTGCCTCTCTTTTCGGGGAGGGGGATAGGAGGTAGGGGGGGTGTCTTCTCTCTTCCATCTCTTTATTTTTTATTTTTTTTCTCTCTCTCCCTTTAATTTTAATCTATCTTTTATTTGTTTGTTTTTTTATTTCCTCTCGCATAATTGTTTGTATGATCTCGTCTCTTGTTTGCCCTTTCTGTCTTGTCGTTCTTTTCTTACTCCCTCTACTGCCTCTCTCTCTCTCATCATCATCTTTCTCTTGTCTTTAACCTTTCCTCAGCCTTCCTATCTATCTCATCCTTCCCCCTCTCTATTTATTTGTTTCATCCTTTCCCTCTCCATCAGTCTATCACATCCCTTCTCCTGTCTATCTCACCCCTTCCCCTCTCTATATTTATATCACCCCTTCCCCTCTCTATATCTATATCTGTCTCACCCTTTCCCTATCAATGTCTTTATTTCACCCCTTCCTCTCTCTACATCTCTATCTATCTCATCCCTTCCCATCTCTATATTTCTCTCTATCTCACCCCATCCTCTCCCTCTCCCTCTATCTCACCCCTTCCCCTCTCTATACCTCTATCTATCTCACCCTTTCCCTATCTATATCTTTATCTCACCCCTTACCCTCTCTATATCTTTATCTGTCTCACCCCTTCCCCTCTCTATATCTCTCCCTCTCCCTCTATCTTACCCCTTCCCCTCACTCTCTATCTATCTCATACCTTTATCCCTTCTACTTTCTCTCGCCAGACTCTCACTCTCTATCTATCTCACCCCTTCTCCTCTCTATATCTCTATCTATCGCACCCCTTCCTCTCCCTCTCCCTCTATC